>OY992882.1:66408910-66481410 GCA_963921405.1 Cepaea hortensis
CGCCGCCCTGGTAACTTACGGGCGTATGTGAGCCGGTCGCTCAGAAAACAATTGCAAACTACTGAGCGTAATCTTGCCTAGTACATCAACAGCAGCTGAAAAATGCTGGTGTTGACTGCAACGTTCTGTAAGGGATATGCAACATAAAAAAGTACTTGAAGCACTTTACTTGTTTCAGGGGGTGTTCTTTTAGGTGAATCGTTGTTTTTTCTTCTTTAGTCATTACTTTGTTTTACTTTTGCTAATTTTCTGTTATATTCCTTACACATTTCGTTTAGACTTTTCAAGTGGTCTTGTAATTCTGCTTCTGATTTTGCTATTAGTGCTTGATCGTCCGCAAATAAGAGTACTTTAATGGTGTAATTTGCCGATGGTTCTTCTTCTGTGTTCTGTTCGTCGTGCGGTGTTCTTGCGGCCTCTGTTCGGCTGTTTTCTTTACATATGCTGTCTATCTAGGTTATGAACAAGAGAGGGGACAGGGCACAACCTTGTCGTACTCCAGATCTTATGGTGAAGGGTTTTGAATTTCCTCCATTTGTTTTTACTATGTATTCACTGTTTTTGGATAAGCTTCTACATAGGTTTGTTAGATGTGTACTCACTCCATATCTTTTAAGGATTTCCCATAGCTTGTTTCTATCTACTCTATCAAATGCCTTTTCTTGGTCAACACAGTCTAAGTAGAGTATGTCATTAAATCCGATTGATTTTTCTATTAGTTGTCTAAGAGCAAAGATGGCATCTGTACATCCTTTGTTTTTCCTAAATCCAAGTTGTGTTTCACTAGTTGGGGTTCTATAGTGGTTCGTAATCTTTTCTCAAGAATTTTGCTAAATATTTTCCCAGTATGACTCACAAGGGAAATGTATATGTATTGTGTGCAGCCTCTATTACTGCCTTTGTTTTTCCACATTGGAATAATTATGACGTTTCCTCAGTCTCGCGGTGACTGTTGTTCTACCCATCCATGGTTGAATAGTCTATGTAGCCATACTGTTCCTACTTCTCTTGCTGCTTTAATTAGTTCATTTGGTATTTCGTCTTGTCCTGGTGATTTATTTATTCAATGGGGCTAAGCTGACGGCTTCTACAATTTCTTCTTTCAGTATGTCTGGTTCTAGTTTTTCAATGGCATCTGTGTCGGTTTCCTGAATTCGTGTGGCATCTGGTGGAATGTTAAGAAGTTGTTCAAAGTACTGCCTCCATCTTATTAGGATTTGTTTTTGTTCACTTACTGGTTCTTCTTTTCGCTGTTAATTATTTCATTTGGGTCAAAAGGTTCTCCTCTGATTCGTATTACACTGATCTTCTTGTAGTTTGTAATTGCCTCCTTGTAGTTTTTATTTAGGGTTTCTTCATAAAAAAGAATATTTACTGGAACTAAGTAGCAGCAATTAAAATGGGAAATAAAGATGCCAGTTATGAACGGATTAAAGTTGAGAGTACGAAAGGGATGTGTTTTGTCACCGGATCTCTTGTCTCACTATAGCGAAGTAATAATGAGGAGAGATCATAGAAAAGCTAGGAATACTAACAGGAGGTTATAATATAAACAATCTACGCTATGCAATATGACACATTATGGTGTACCTTCCTTCTGATGTTATAAATGCCTCTAGGTGTTTAAAATTAACCACTTGGTTAAGAATGTTCCCTTCTCTTTCCATTTCACATTTTGGTGTCACATTTTTTCTTTGATATCACCATTGATACTGTTTTCTAGATATTTAAGGAGAGTCCTTTCTTTGCACTCTCCGGTATTACAATTCCTAACAATTGTTGTAGATCTTTTGCATTATCCGCCACCAATACTGTATCATCTACATAGCGTATGTTGTTTATATTATATCCTTTCATTAGTTTTCTCGGCTTCTCTTTGATCTCTCTCATTATTACTTCGCTAGAGAGGGAGAAGAGATCCGGTGACAAAACACAAGAAACACATAAAGGTGAATAACAGACAATAATTAGATGCCCTAGCAAGAGAAGCAGAGGATGTAGCATCACAAGGAAATTGGTAGGACAATATAATCAACCAAGTGAATTTGGTAAAGAGAAATAGTAAAGGAAAAATAATGAAAGAAATAAAGTATCATCAACACCAAAGATCAAATGAACAAATGGGTTGAATACTTTATGGATCTCCTGAATAGACCTACTCCACATGACCTCCCTGATATCTAGCCGGCAGAAGTGGTACTGGATATCAACTCTGAAATAGTATCTAAATGAAGCTGAGGGAAAAAAGAATATACTAAATACTAATATACTTTTACGGTGATGTGATACCTAGCGCACACCGCTGACTGCGTTAAGGCCAAAGGGCCGTAATGCAGATGGACCAATGACAGAACACAAACAAGACTGACAGATCGCCTTTTTTGAGTGGAGGTAAGATCCTTCTGCTTTAATCGGATAATGATGATTTTATTTTGGCCCGCTTTCATCAAAGAGAAAACAAAAGCTATCAAGCTACAGAAAGATGGGAAATTTGCATATCTAGATGGTATTCCAGCATAAGCTATTAAATGCAATATAGACATGTCACAATCTGAACTGCCATACACCGCAAGGTACTATAATGGGCAGTAAATGACAGTTTTTGACAATCTGAACTGCTGTACAAACTGTTTGGCACAGACAGAAGAAATACCAGCAGACCGAGAAGGATATCTTGTGAATTTTATTATTATTATTATTATTATTATTATTATTATTATTATTATTATTATTATTATTATTATTATATTATTATTTAAGAAAGGAGGCCTACTAGATTGTGTAAATTATAAAGAAATAATTGTATTATCAGTGTCAGGGAAAATATTAAGCAGCATCATTCTGGAGAGAATAAGAGATGTCACTCATAAACAACTAAGCTATTAACGGAGAGGCTTCCGACCAGATAGATCCTGCACCGACCAGATTGCCGACTTAAGCATAATAATAGGGTAAACAACAAACAAAGTGGCATTCACCACTTTATATCGAATTACGAAAAAAACAAACTTCGACAACAGTTAGAGGAAATAACTTTGGAGGTTGATGTAGCACTATGTGATTCCACATACAATCATTAACTTAATAAGAGCAACATATGAAGATATGTAATGTAGAGTTCCTCATGAGGAAAAACTGACTGATACATTTGAAATAAAAATAGGAATACGGCTGGGAACTTTCTTCAACCATTATCATTCTTACTGGCATTATACTGGGTTATGAAGACAACAATAACTAGTTAGTTCGTTAGTTTGTTAGTCAGTCAGTCAGTCAGTCAGTCAGTCAGTCAGTCAGTTAGTTAGTTAGTTAGTTAGTTAGTTAGTTAGTTAGTTAGTTAGTTAGTTAGTTAGTTAGTTAGTTAGTCGCGGTTCCAACTTCACGGCCAAAGGTCACCCATATAATGCTCCCTTCCTGTGCCAGTGAATATCACATAAAATGCCCCTCACTGTCCCATGTGAAAAGTGGAACAGATAACAGTAACGACAAACCAACAGCACGCACAGGCAAGTACATGCATAAGGCCGCTGTCAGAATGCCCACACAACAGTCCAATATGGCAGATAGGCGAATGAGCTGTTAAGGCCTCTGGGGTGTTTTTGCTTCTGGCTACGGCTTGCTTACGCATTTTCCTCATGTTGGACTGGTAGTACATGGTTCCGTGGCCCAGCTATTTAATTGAGTGCTTGGAGCGACACTGTCAGCTGTGAATTTCGTGTGGAGACAGCTATAACTACCGTCAAAAAGGAAATTAAGTGGACTTTAACAAAATAACTTCACGGTTTTGACTTTGCCTACGACATTGCATTCCTGTTATACGCACGTAATCAGAAGCAGGATAAAGAAAAGACTTGATGAGAAATCACAAAAATGATGTTTAAAAATGTAATGAGGAAAAAGCAAAGATAATGAGATTAAACCATGAAAATGATAACTCGATTGCCCTTGAAGAAACGTCACTTCAAGAGGCAGAATCATACACTTATTTGGAAAACAATGTGGACAAAAATAGAAGAAAGATAGAGATATTAAAATACGAATAGTTAGTGCCTGCGCAGAATGGTGGGACTAAAATTGTATGACAAAATCACCAATGTAGAGCTCACGAAGAGACCTAAACAGATTCCAGTGAACCAGGAGGTGAAAAAAAAAGACACTGGCACTGGAGAGGACACACACTGAGAAACCCTGAGGACAATATAACTAGAAACTCTTTTGTCTTGAACCCACAAAGCAAACGAAATAACATGAGACCTGAAACACCTAGAATTACATAGAATATTAATGTTGGGAAAACATGGTAAGAGCTGCAGGATATGAGGATCTATGCCCCAATGAGGGATAAAGGGCAAAGAGGAAGTGATAACAGCCACCCTCTTCACAATAACCCAGATTATATTAAAGGTAATCTCACTGTCACAAGAAAAGGGTGTCATGTATATTGAAAGTCTACCATTAGGCAAATGCCACACTATCAGTTCAGTTATCAGTTGGGGTATCTTCATTACACTCCGGACAGGTCCATGGGTGCTAAGATCCTCCCCCCCCCCTCCCCCCCCCCCCCAATGTATACATCAGCGTTCGGTGGCTAATAGTGCAAGTTCTGTGTTGGTTGACGAGGCACCTCGTTTTCCCGATGTACCTCTCGTGTCTGGCCTTGCCAATTCTTACTCCCAAGTCTTTCATCCTGGACAGCGATGTGGATTCACTGACGTCAAAATCCTCTGTTCTCGACATATCTTTAAGAACGTTAATAACATTATCACGATCCATGGGCTGGCCATCTGCAGGGGTGCAGAGCCTGCCAGTTTATCAGCTCGTTTATTTCCCTCGACTCCCGCATGTCCCGGGGCGAAGATGACGGTGAATTTACGGACTAGACTTCCGCAGCGACCCAGTCCACTGTCTACGTACAAATCCAGCTTCGACCTTCCGAATCATGCTCATTGAATCACTCAGTACACACACACGTTGGTATAATGCTGTGATTCCAGCCATATGAAGGCCTGTGTTAATGCCATCACCTCCATCGTCATGCTGCTCGTGGTCATGGAGTGGGCACCTCTGAATTCTTGAACGGTTCGGCCCGTTAAACGGGCTGTAAATGCCATGCACTTCTCTGCTGCTTTACAACAGATCCATCAGTATAGATAAGAACTTCGGGGCTATCTGAGTGTTCATAGATGAGCACGTTGACCTCTGCATTGACAGCGGCAGGGTTCTGCTCTCTGCACCGTCTGTCGAGTGTGATAATGCAGGAGAAAGTGCATTTAAAAGCTGAAGGCATCGGCACCCATTCCTTGCCGGGGTTGATACTGGTAAGACTGCAGACCTGTCTGACGACATCTTCCGCCCGACCCATCCATGATTAGCCCCTCTTTAGCCTGTCACTCTTTGCATATCCATTTACAGGACGTCGCAACCATCTCCAGCATTGGTTGGTTTGTTTGTGATTTTCTAAGCAATTTAAATTCAGTAGTTCCCACTGCTTTCTGAACGACCGACGCTCATACCAGTCTCAAAATCAACGCTAAATGGTCGCCTTCCTAATCGTCTGCGGCTGATTTCGAACTCGGTATGCTGGAATATGAAAACGCGTTTACTGCTCCTAAGCCACATACTTCTTAGAACAAACTTTAACTAGTGTTGTATGTACATTACGGTGACAGGCTACTGTAGTAGTTAGCACACATACACTTCAATATAGGTCGAAGGAGACGAAACGCTTCCATAAGGGCCCAGAGTATAATGATGTCGTTTCTGTTGCCCATTAGCAACAAACGGATCCATTAACGACATCGTTTTCAGAAAAATAGGGCTGAAGTTGGGGCAACGATATTTTAAATCGATAACCAACCTGATGTGTTGTTTATACTATAACCACCAACTGTTCATTTGAAGAGTGTCAACAAACAACACGAACTAAGGTACCAACGATTCAGAGAATCTACACCGATGGGTCAGTGGTGAGAAACAGACGTAGTGGTTGGGGTTTCATTGCGAAGACTAACGGACCATTCTTGAAAAAGAAGAGTCTGGCATATGAGACTACGACCTCCAGCATGAGAATGGAGATGCAAGCAGTAACAGCGGCATTCCGTTGATTAGAAGAGAGCACTGCAACACACATTGTATTCATTACGGATTCAAAGAGTATGCTTAGTAAGGTGGAGAAAGGAATGTTTCGTGCGGAATGGCTCACCTATCTTCAGAGGTCACAGATTGTGAGAATTGTATGTATTGTTTGCCCTGGCCATGCGGAAGTGCGCGGAATGAACAGGCTGGGGGAATTGCCAGACTATCCTTTTTCAAGACTCGCTCATTAGCTTCCGCAATGAAACCCCAACCACTAAATCTGTTTCTCACCACTGACCCATCGGTGTAGATCACTATGTCACTTTGATACGTGTTACTCTGGATCAGTTGTTTCCCTCACACTCTGTGCGGTCCGCTTCTCATTCTCTGCACTCATGACCCAGTGTTACTATTATATTGTGCCAGTCCTCAATTCTTCCGGTACTGTAACCCACTATTTTTCACGATTGACAGTCTCTAAATCACACACATGGCATATATATATATATATATATATATATATATATATATATATATATATATATATATATATATATATATATATATATATATATATATATATATATTTCTGCCTGTGCCATCTAGGACCTGCCTCGTCTGTCTATGACCCTTGACACTATCCATGGCTTTATGCAGGGGGTGATCCCTGTCTGCAGCAACTCTCAGGTACTATTTGACTTGAAAGACCATATGCCTGTCCGTCATAGTTGGTAGTGCCAGGATATGCCTCATGCATATAATTGGTGTCTTTTTTATGCACCCCAGGATCACCCACATGGCCGCATTCTGTTTGCGCTCCAGCCTTTCAAGCTGGCTTTTTGATACTGTCAGCAGCCCCATACCATACTCAATGACAGAAATCATTAACCGCTGAAAAAGCATGTAAAGCATCATCTGCTCTACCCCGGTTGCTGCCATCGCCCTCAATGCATTAAGTCCCTTACCAGCTTTCACCATCAAAGTCTCCACATGATCATTAACAGACGTACACCTGTCAACGGTGATTCCCAAGTACTTCAATTTGCTCTCTCTCTCTCTCTCTCTCTCTCTCTCTCTCTCTCTCTCTCTCTCTCCTCTCTCTCTCTCTCTCTCTCTCTCTCTCTCTCTCTCTCTCTCTCTCTCTCTCTCTACTAAGACGACATCCTTTCAATACAATACACGGGACGTTTGCTGTCACGATCACGTTATCCAGTGAGTACCACAGAACTGACGCCTTGTATGGGTTTATAACGGCACCTGCCTCCTGGGACCACTTTACCACCCTGTTTATTGCCATCTGTAAATCTTCAGCTAAACTTTCCCTGTCCAGCACATCATCTGCAAATGTCAAGAATATACCAATACCTGGTGTCTCAATAGCTGCCACTTTGCTGGTGTATACATTAAAGACCACTGGGGGCATTGCAGATCCCTGAAGCAGCCCAGGTATAATAATAGTACAGGGGTCAGAAGTCCATGAAACCATGTGCAATGCAATTTGACGCTCATAAAGACTGCCGCAATCCATTGGACAAGGGCAGACTTCCATGTCCAACAGAGTGCATATCAACCGAAGTGACGGAAAAGAGTTACCACCTATACCTCCTTCCATTCAGACCTACAAATGTGATGCTTTTATCACATCGAGACGAATAACAGAAAACTACTTCGTGACAATTAACTTTTAAAAACGTAGAAAGTAGAACGAAACTGGAGGAAACAGAAGTGTAGATTTCCATAGAAAGCTGAGAATACCAGGAGAGAGTGGCACAGAAAGCCGTTAAACTCGCCAAGAACTCACAGGACAGGTATTTGTGCATGCACACGATCGCCTGCACCGCTCTGTATACCACATGATGATTATGGTTTTGGGGATAATGATTATGGTGATGATAAATTTATTCGTGAAGAGAAACAACAACTGCTCATATATTTCACGTACAGCTTTGGAACGAGCGGAGGCAATATCGCGACAAGCCGATATTGTTGCTGCCTTCACTCTTGAAGTCTTGAAAGGTTCAACCCGGGCTTTTGACAGCAGTAAGTACGTTATGTAACTCCTCTGCGTCTATTATCCACCGACTTTACTGTTTGCCTTAATAATTCCAGTTATATAGCTGGCTTCATCATGATGCAGACAGTTGCACTGGAACATTCCTCCACACATTGTCCAGCTTAATTCTACTCGATCGTTAATAATAATAAGTATTGGTCTACAAAAGTTAGACCACAGGATTGTCTTATCAGTTAGCACCACAACACGTCTACGAACTTCAACTCAATCACTATACGAGACTGGTTCCTTTTCTATGTTTAATTTCTTACTTTCCACAAATATCATATACACATCGTACAGTTATTAAACGATCTCATTAACGTTCACACGCAACCATATTTAAATGAACTTCTAACACACAGGTGGCGCAATTCATTGCCGTCTTCACAACGTGGTGTGTTCACACTGTACCGCAACCGCGGGTCGAATCATGGCGTCCACGGATCTTGTTTCCGTTCCGGTGAATACTCGGTGCCACACGGATCAAGGTCCACGTCTTGCACGCACTTATGCGTGACTACATTTTAATATGCCATGAGCCATAAATTGGGTCATGGCAGTATGTTATAGTATTAGCGTCAACCCATTAATCAAGTAGCTATACGCAATTATGTCAGTGATTGAGTATGGTCTCAGAATGCTGACAATATCGCATAGTCAGCTTGAGAAGCTTGTACTGGCTCTGCCGTCCGTATTTGATGGTCATCATCATTATGTGCCATGCCAACAAGCGTGGGCGGTGATGTTTCACCATCTCAAACGATCACCAGAGAGATGTGGTGACTGCAGCTATGTGTTTCTCTCATATTTTCTAAATTTTGAATAATATAGTCACTGTATAGAGAAAAAAAGCCGGTCTCCCTGACCAAATGGTTAATGACGTTGTTCGTAATCCCGTGCATCCATGTGGGGAAAACAGGTGCCCGAGATTCGGTAGCGGATCGCGCAGCTCTGGTAACTTACGGGGTTATGTGAGCCGGTCGTTCAGAAAGCAATGGCAAACCACTGAACGTAAAAACTTGCCTAGTATATCAACAGCAGCTGAAAAATGCTGGTGTTGACTGCGACGTCCTGTAAGGGATATGCAACATTAAAAGAGAGAGAGAGAGAGAGAGAGAGAGAGAGAGAGAGAGAGAGAGAGAGAGAGAGATCGTATTATATATGTGTCGTCCCTGGGGTGAGGGGAATCAACACCCACATTCTTTTAACCCCTTATCATTATTCTGGAGAATCCACTAAATTCCCGTCCACAACACCCCGTCAGTCACTGGATCCCTCTTTCTCTTTCTCTCTCTCTCTCTCTCTCTCTCTCTCTCTCTCTCTCTCTCTCTCTCTCTCTCTCTCTCTCTCTGTCACCACTGGACCATGCCCCCTCTCATTCTTCTCCAACACCACATACCACACAACTCTAGCTTCTAAAATTAATAACAAATTAATTTTATGAAGAAAAGTGTATGTATGTGCGAAGTGCAGGTGTAGAATGTATTTCGTATACTCTAGTGTCTCTGCAGAATCAGACCGAACAGCTCAGGAGCAAAGTCTGATGATCCCAGTAATGGCCCCACAACATCACCATAGCTCAGTACACAATGACCTCACCAAAGGATGTTTCACTCCGGCCAGGTGGGGACTTCCTCCAATAGCTCCCTGATAATCCAGATATCTGGTCACCACAAATGGATATAGTCCAATACTGACTCTGAATCTGACACACACCGTGTAACTAAATGTCACTACAGTTCTGCGATCTAACCATCCTTGTATCGTGAAATACGGATCACTGTCACTTGAAACCAAAAAATGTTCCTTGGTAATTGTCATGGATTTTCACGATCACTATGTTAATGTTAAAGTTCCACAGGAATCCACTAACTGAGAAAACACTATGTTAGGTGTTCAACTTCCCTCTACAAATACTAGTGTTCCTGTTACATGTAGTATGGAAAATAACTTCAGTCAACTTTGGTGAACCCTATCTCTGAGGATTCATTCCCAGATAATTATCGGTTCCTGCTCAGCAGAGCCATGTTCCTGCAGACCCTTTTGATTATGGGCCCAGTGCAAAATCCGTCGAGTAAAACTTTCTTCAATGAATGAGCCATAATCTCAGTCACTGACTTTTCAGCTTGTTCTCCTGGTGAACGGAATGGAACCTGTTGAAGAGAGAACACACCTGGTGAGAGCAACCCGATACTGACCCCTATTAGGTGAGTGCAGGCCGACGGCCTCACTCAGATATATACAGTGAACTAAACTCTGTCATAGGGCAGAGGAGCTCATCACCTCGGTCTGAGTCATGGTAAGACAAGGGATGACCAAAGACAAAGTGCAGAAACCCAGTAGACACCCCACTGGAAGATCCTACCATTGGACATTGCCCCTATCCCTTAACCATCCTCAATCTCTCTAAACATCATCCCACTACATTATTCTCAACCAGCTGAGTTAAGTGATATCTTACACTAGCTAGTTTCATAACGCGATTGCCTACTGTTGCCGACACTCCTATATTACAATCTCCTAATGCACATGACTACACTTTCTTCCTAAGAATAATCTCATTTGGGTCTAAATCACTCAATTACCATATATTGAGTCTGGCCTTAAATTGAAACTACGCCACCACACAATGGGTAAATGTCCGCCAATGTCAATTAACACAGGACACGGTAGCCTCTCTTTATAATCCAGCCAGAAACATTATACACACACGTCCGTGAAGTTTTCAAAACACTTGGTCGACTTCCCAAAAGTTGGTTACCCAGCCAGTTTTAATACGGAGCCTAGATGCCGTCACTCGCTGTCAATAACATGTGGCCCTCCCATCTCCCTCTCGGGACTGTTTTTTCCGTACTTCAAAAGTCACTCCGGCCTGTGATTTAGAGAAATTCATTTCTCCACAACAAAGATCTAGCCCTCTCTCTCTCTCTCTCTCCCCCCCCCCCCCCCCCACCCCCTAAGACAATTTGTCTCCAACTTCACAGGAATGGGTGCCGCCCGTAAACAACTGACGCAACAGTCTTTTTCTCTCGATCGACAGCACATCAAAGACTGCCGGCGCTTGTAGACAAGGCCGCAACAGTGTTTCATTGATCGAACTTTCCAAGAATACTGTGACAGAGAGAGAGAGAGAGAGAGAGAGAGAGAGAGAGAGAGAGAGAGAGAGAGAGAGAGAGAGAGAGATCTGAAAACATTACACATCATTGTCGCACACCTCTCTAAATAGGGTGGTATTGACCTACTTCATTATCAGTCTTTCTGGAACTTGTTATTTCCAAAACATGCTTTTACTAGTCCTGGGTCTTTCCCTTCAATTTGTAGATCTACAAACACGTATGACTTGCACAAAGTATTCGTTGGCCACCGAAGAAGAGGACAATACACTTGTGAGAATGTCCCGAGTTCAATGTGCACGTTGTCTTTTATTTATTTCATATTTAATTCCGACAAGGACTAAGCAAGATTAGCATGTTTTACTATTGTTCTTTCTTTCCACGACGAAACATAAAGCAAATGAAGTTTGCTCAGTTTGCTTACAGTCGATACTTTTGATTGCAATGTTTATTATTATGATATGGAATAGAAAGAAAAAGCAGCGGCTGCTGCAGGATATAACAATATGAATTGGAAACAAATAGGTATATTAAGCTCCTGCGAGAAGAAACGTACTAAACATCAACACGTTGCACATACCTTACAAGGAGATCCATCGTATCGCGAAATACAGGTGAAAATCCGAAATCAGAAGCACTCAATAAATATATAAAATGAATAATAAACTAAAATAAAATAAAATACCCACAAACGCGGTACGACACACCGGACGGCCGACGTTTCGATTCTCAGAATCTTTGTCAAGGACAGGACACCACAGATAGCTAACACAACGAAATACGGCAAACAAAGAAAAAAATACAGCTACTCCGATACCATGTGGGGCAGAAAAGGTGGCTTTGCCAGCTGCGAAGGTGCTCGTTGGCTGCAGAGTTAAAAGTGGGTTGCCAGATAGGATTTAAGTAGCCAAAAATATGCGAACAGTCTGCTATGAAAATATAGGGGTATGGGGACAGTTAGGTATAGATATGGGGGGGGGGGAGGAACAGCATAGTAATAGATAGTGTAAACAATGGGGGAAGATGGCACAGTTATACCGTAGCGTCCACAACAGTATTGATACCTGCGGATGGATGTATCCCAGATTGTTGATTAGCTGGCATTCAATTTTAAGCCTAACGGAGCCGTTGGAATAGCAGAGTTTTAATGCGGTGACACATACATCGTCGACTCCTTTATGGTTGGAGGATTTGAAATGGTTGGGGACAGGTGACTCCTTTATGGTTGGAGGATTTGAAATGGTTGGGGACAGGTTTGTCAGCGCCCTGATTGATGTCTCTGAGGTGTTCTCTAAAACGGTCAGCAAGACGTCTGCCAATTTGGCCAATGTATTGCATGTCACATCGTTTGCAGATGATGACATAAATCAGATTGCGGGGTGTACAAGTGAAAGAATCTTTCAAGGTAAAGGTGCCAAGGGGAAATGCAATCTCTGGTGTCTGAACAACGTATGGGCATGTCAGACAGTTCTTACGATGGCATTCGAAAGTGCCCACAGATGAACTAACCGTGGGGAGGCGACTATGCACAAGGTGGTCTCTGTGGCTCTGGTTTACGGCGGGAAATTACCCTAGGGCCATTGGAGAATACCTCACGAGTGGATGGATCGGATTCCAAGATAGACCAGTGTCTCAGGAAAATGTGCTTGATGGCATAGGCATGTGGATGGAAGGTGAGGATGAGCTTGGGTTTATTGTTCGGAGGTCGCGTTTGTTTGACGAGGGTCATTTCCCGCGAGACTTGGGTTATGCGACAGAAAGCTGTGGACAAGACGTCCTCTGGGTAGGACCGTCTGCGGAAAAAGTCAAGCATTTCATGGGTTCTTTCGAGGAAGTCATTATAATCCTGACAGACACGACGAAGACGGAGTAGCTGGGAATATGGGATGGAATCTTTGCAGCTTTTGGGGTGGGATGAGCTGTACAGGAGGAAACCGTAAGCATCAGTAGGTTTGTAGTACACGGAGGTCGTGAGGCCTGTAGGGTTTAATTTAATAGTGGTGTCAACGAAATTGACAGAGGTGGTTGAAATTTCAGTGGTGAATTTGATCGATGGATGGAAGTCATTGACATAATGAATGAAACGGTTCAGTTCCGCCTCTGTCATGTCAGTGAGACCTATGCCGTCATCGATGTAGCGTCGGTAAAAAGAAGGGAGAAAACCACCATAGCTGAGTTCAATCTGGTGTTCCAGATGTCCCATAAATAAACATGCGTAGCTGGGTCCCATTTTAGTGCCCATGGCGACACCGCTGATTTGTTCAAAGTAGTGGCCATTGAACTCAAAGGAATTATTAGTGAGGACCAATTCAGTGAGTCTCACAAGTGTGCGAGTAGTGATGGCTTGATCTGTGCGTTGATCCAGAAAGAACTGTAGCGCCCCGAGGCCATCAGCGTGAGGAATGGAGGTATAGAGGGAACATACATCCATTAGGAATAGTCTGTATGTGTTCCCAGGAGTCAGTTGGAGAGAGTTGAATGAAAGTAACGCATGCGTTGTGTCCTTGATGTATGACGGGAGAATCGCAACTAGAGGTTGGAAAATCCTGTCAAGAAACGCTGAGATTTGTTCAGTCTGGCATGAGCAGGCAGAAACTATCGGACGTCCAGGATCTTTGAGTTTATATATTATGGGCTGCATGTAGAGGGTGGGTTTGCCCAAGTCAGAGTCATGGATGTGAAGTGAAGAGGCACTGGGTGGTAAGGCATCCTCACGTATGAGCTGTTTGATGGTATTTTGAATCTTCCGGTTATAGGAGAGAGTGGGGTCTTCGGCGCAGGGGGAATAATTATCAGGTTGATTAAGTTGGGACATGACTTCCTCGACATATAGATCTTTCCGCCAAACAACCACTGCACCCCCTTTATCCGCCGGTTTGATGAATATGTCCTGTCTGCGCTGTAGTTGGGATAGGGCACGCCATTCGGGAGGGGATAGGTTGGAGCGTTTCAAGCGAGGGAAAGAAAGTTGCTTGATCTTATGGAGTGTGTTGGCTATATAGAGGTCAAGCGTGTTGGAAACTCCGGAAGGTGGGGTCCATGTGGAACAGGATTTGGTTGAAGATGGAAAAATGTAAGGAGGTTGTAGGGTGGGACTGTGCACAGGCTTGTCTCATTGGTGGTACTTGAGGCGGAGTCGTTTGTGGAAGTTGGAAACGTCTTCCAAAATAGCGCGACTGTTCATACGGGGGCGTAGAGGGACAACACTGAGACCTTTCCCTAAAACAGCATGTTCTTTAGGAGACAGTGGTAGGTCAGGCGGTATGCATACCACTTTGGTGTGGCTGATGTGTTTCGAAGTGGGGGAAGGGACATGGGGACGAAGATGGCTAATTTTGTCTTTCTTACGTGCGGATAGCTATTTGTATAGCTCTCTATTATAATGTTGAATGATGGAGGTGATCAAATGGAAAGCAAGCTGGTTGTTGAACATCAGTAGATGCAGAGTCCGGTACAGGTTGTGCTTGGTGTCCTTAAGTTCGGAGATATGTCGTTGATGCTCAGTCACTGCCAGCTTCATGTACTTGACGGACTGCTTTTGTGCCAGGAAATTGAAGAGCCGTGTCTCAGTAGGAACCAGTTTGCCTAATGATTGATGAATATTACTCCGGAAGCCTTTGGGTGTAATTTTGAGCCGGAGACAGTTGTTCAGGAAATTCAAATGGCAAGAAAAGCGAGTGATGTTAAACATAGTACGTGCGAGGCTAATAGTTGCACGGGACATGTCCTGAGGTATGAGGGCAAATATGTCGGAGAATGTGTGGTGGAGAGCAATCTGATTTATGTCATCATCTGCAAACGATGTGACATGAAATACATTGGCCAAACTAGCAGACGTCTTGCTGGCCGTTTAGAGAACACCTCAGAGACAGTCAGGGCGCTGACAAACCTGTCCCCAACCATTTCAATTCCTCCAACCATAATGGATTCGACGATTTATGTGTCACCGCATTAAAACCCTGCTATTCCAACGGCTCCGTTAGGCTCAAAATTGAATGCCAGTTAATCAACAATCTGGGATACATCCATCCAGCAGGTATCAATACTGTTGTGGACACTACAGTATAACTGTGTCATCTTCCCCCATTGTTTAATTGTTTACACTATCTATTACTATGCTGTCCCCCCCCCCCCATATCTATACCTAACTGTCCCCACACCCCTATATTTTCATAAAATACTGTTCGCATATTTTTGGCTACTTAAATCCTATCTGGCAACCCACTTTTAACTCTGCAGCCAACGAGCACCTTCGCAGCTGGCAAAGCCACCTTTTCTGCCCCACATGGCATCGGAGTAGCTGTATTTTTTTCTTTGTTTGCTGTATTTCGTTGTGTTAGCTATCTGTGGTGTCCTGTCCTTGACAAAGATTCTGAGAATCGAAACGTCGGCCGTCCTGTGTGTCGTATTGTACGCGTTTGTGGGTATTTTATTTTATTTTAGGTTATTATTTTATATATTTATTGAGTGCTTCTGATTTCGGATTTTCACCTGTATTTCGCGATACGATGGATCTCCTTGTAAGGTATGTGCAACGTGTTGATGTTTAGTACGTTTCTTCTCGCAGGAGCTTAATATACCTATTTGTTTCCAATTCATATTACTATTAATAACTAAACACGTTTACTAACTAAATTGTAAGTTCGTAGGAAGCACTGTAAATATTGATAAATTTGTGTGTTCTATGTTTGCTTTCCTGTTGTTCAAAGACTATAATGTGATTCTGACAGAAATACACCAAGTTCGTCCCCATAGAGGTCAGATTCAGGTCGCTAGTCGCATGCGTGCCCTGTTGCATTCGGAAACGTATCCAAGTGAGGTCTCAGGTATGTTTAATTATAGTCTTTTTTTGTTTTGTTTAGCCCCAATATAAACATCCATATCTCAGTAACTAACTGAGGGAAAATTATGAGATTTAGTATATAACCTTATCATTATGTCCCCCCAATAAGAAAAAAATTTTGTTCTGGAGATTTTACAGCAGATTTCAATGTTTGTTTATATGCGGTATATAATTTACGGGTCTGAGATGAAATTCATAATTTTAAATGTATTACAGCGTAGCCAGACAATCAGCGCTCAGTGTTGAATACTTTACGTTTTTTCACGGGATTGGCCTTATACTAACTCCCCGCGTTGGTTAATCTAGGACTGTTCATTCAGAGTTGTCTCAAAATGTGGGTTATTTCATGAAACCTGATTAATATGTTGTTTGTTTTTTAAATCTTACCACTTATCGATAACATTGAAATGTGTGAATATTTTTCAATGGGATTGAATGCGAAATTATACACTTCAAAGAATCGCTATGAATTTGTACGCATATTTTTGTCAAGGAGCTGATAGCAGGAAACTGTTTTATACTATTACAAATTCCGAAAAAAAGAACAATGCAAGGCATTGGGTTTGAGTAAACGGGCATTTCGTCGATCGGTGCAAGAATCTGGAATTAAACCACCACACAATAACCAAATGGTAGGTAGAAAGATTATTGTAGACAGCTTTGACAAAGATGTCATAAGGCGAGCTATTATAAAAATGCGTTAAAAAGTCGCTTGATATACGACAGGGTCGATTTCATTGCATCCCATATGGCTCGGTCTCTTTCCGCAGCGCGGAAAGTATCGCACAAAGCACGAACTCCGCAGCTCTAGCGACGACCCACAGAAGTCTCCGAAAAATTTAACTCGTGAACCGAAGGATGTGGCCCGGAATCGAACCCACGACCTTTGGAGCCCGAGTCAAAAGGCTTGACCACTTCGCCACGGAGACTCCTAAAATTATAAATATTTTGGATTTTATATCCAGGAATATCCAGCATTATAAAAAATACTGGATACCAAAGAAATAGTGACTGTAATAAAACTTAGGGTTTGGTTCAGAAAGAACAATAACATAGAGCTATCCAAAACAACTTTGTGGAAAATTATAAGGACATTATCTTCACTATTTGAAAGTACAAGGGCGGTAGAAATAATCTTTGCGAGCAACCGCATTTAGAAGCCAGGAGAAGCAGATAACTACGTGAAATAAGGGAAAGGCGCAAAGAAAATTATGGTATAGTGTGTTTGGATGAAATGTGGATCAATGCGCACCACACAAGTGATAAGGAATGGCAATCAGTGGATGGACAGATAAAGCGATATGTGCCCAGAAGTATAGGACAACTTTGGTCATGGCCCATGCTGGTAATACGCATAATGGCTTACAACAGAATGCTGGGCTCGTGTTCGTATCAAAGCATACAGACAATAGGGATTATCATAATAAGATTGATGGTAATGTATTTAGAGATTGGCTCGAGAATACTGTGCTTCCATCCCTATATAGACCGTCGTGTCCAATTATGGACAATGCATGATATCAATGTTGTTGCCCAAGAAGACAAAATACCTACAGCATCGAGCACAAAGGGAGCAATAAATATATGACTCCGAATGGAAAACATACTATTTCCAGAAACGTATTTCTAGCTAGAATTGTTGTCCTTTGTAAAACAGACACCAAAAAGCAAGAACTATCAAATCGACAAGTTGATAAAAGAGCATCGTCATGGGTGCTTGAGACTTCCGCCGTACCATTCTCATTGTAACCCTATAGAACTTGTGTGGGCTAAAATTAAAGGACAGGTGGCAGCTGACAATACTATATTCAAATTGTCTGACGTCAGGATACTAATCCAGTCCGCGCTAATAAATATTGATAAAAGTTACTGGAACAATGTGAGGACCATGTGTTGAAAGAGGAAGAGGATTGTTGGAGAAAGGATGGATTGAATTTTATGCAACCGAAAGCAGTCATCAACCTACTGGAATCGTCCGACACAGATTAAGGTCTGAGCAGATCGCAGACCTTAATCCACGTGCACACCAACTGGGATGTTTTGCTACAAATATTCAGAAGAATTGCAGGCCCTAAACATTACAGCATCAGCATAATGTCAATGGCAACAGTTTGTATTCAACAGTGATGAATTTTCAATTCCACAAGCCCTCAGCGGTGACAAACAACTGTATTGAAACACACACACACACACACACACACACACACACACACACACACACACACACACACACACACTAAACGCATTGAATACCAACAGAAGAGTAATATTGCGGTGGAAATTGACATATTGTGGCATAACAAGAAACGTGAGAGCAAACACATTGTCAAATTAGGGGAATGTCAGAGTCTCGCATTCAGCAATAACACAGGCTCGTAATCACCAACAAGTGTGATACAAACACGGTCACATAATGACTTGACGTGACGCACTACAAATACAATTGAAAACACTCTATTCACACATCTCACTCATCACAACCATTCCATGCATCGTACAATTACAATGACGATGCAATAATACATTCAATAGATATCTCAATACAATATATACAACCCACAAGCGCACAGTCTCCTATATTAACACAGGCGTTCTCTCTATTCGCGTTCATGCACCCAAGTATACGAGCACCATTCATTCCGTTCTTCTTGTCCAACGCTCCCAAGCCGTCTGGCCGCTAACCACTGTGAGTCTCGCTAGTCGGGGTTAAGTCCCTGCGTGGACTTCATGTCCCACGCATTCACCGACTGGCCATTCCTGACACAGTTTGGTTAGTGTCGCTCACAAGTGGACCCCTGGCCGTACTCGCCAGGCGTCGTTGACGACGACGCAGTAGAACTGATGGGGAGATTGCCATAACCTAAACCAGGCTATGAAAGGAGAGACACAGTTTGCACAACATGAGTTGAAGAAGATTGGGAAAATGTGCAAGACGTTTTTGGTGCAAGCGCGAAAGCGACACAAAAACGTCACTTAGAGATCAGTGGGATATGGCCTGCCGTCCAGCTCGGACGAGGCATGTCTGCTGGAGCATGGCGAACGGTTTGTTACGCCGCTCTTTGTGTGCAGCTGTGTGAATGTCAGATGTCACGTATCTTATATTCCCTGTCGAGCTGTTGTGTATCCGAAAGCATGGATGGATTAAAAGCAATTGTCAAGAAGAAAGTCTTCGTGAGATTGTATTCCAGTACCTGTGTTGGTCTTCTATAAAACAAGGTATCAAGTATTATTCATATTATGTTAAACCCTAGATACATCAATGAGCCCATGTCAATGCACTTCGTGACAAATGGGGATTCGTACCGGTGGTAATAATTATTAACTGAACTCGAGATTTATTATCAATTTATGACATTGTTGCAGTAATCTAACGAATCGAGCCATATACTTGAGAAGGCCAAGGTCGTCATCATAAAAGATCGATTACGTCAGTATATATAATTGATTTTGGTGATGTAGTCTCGAACCAAATAGCCAATTCTGAGCAGTACACAAAACATCCGGAAAGTATCTTATGATTTTGATTCAAGAAACTGTTCAACTAATATTTAATCGCAGTTTGTTTGATGGATCAAGTACGGAAAATTAACAAATGTCATATTCAGTAACGGAGGAAATGATGTACAAACATTCATACGATAATGAAAACTCAACTGACAAAATTTGCTTGAATAAACAACAAATTGACAGTATTATTTACGCAAGTTCTCAACATGCAATTATATTGATCTACATAAATATTTCAGGTTTCAAACGACACGAATATAATAACGTTATCTACTATGTTGTCAGAAATTATTGTTGGTTCTGAAGATACAATATTTTGATTACAGTTATCAAAGATTTGAAAAATTGAACTCAGATCACGATACCTTTTGTATTTGATCATATGCAGATACTATTCGTTTGCACAGATACAGGAAGATTTGATTAACGAAAATTCAATGGACATATAAACTGTTGTAGTCATAGTTGTGTTAAGAGGAAGGAGAGCGTACATGTACTATGCTGTTACTCATTTCAAATTGAGTTTAAATGTTGTTCGACAGTATGCGAAAGTCTCGACTGTGATCAGCCGTATTACTAGTTCATCATTTGTATCCGTATTGATTGTCCTCATTTACTTCGGATGCTGACCTGGTCTTGACAGGCACTCTGAAAGAGGCAACTACCCATCACCTGATCGTAACTTGTAGAAAGATGCATGCTAATAACATGGCATTGAACTGTTTGTTCACAAGACAGATTCCGTATGCTCCGGTTCACATTTTTACCTCAAATACTTGACCCTGTATACGTCAAGAAAGAAGATAAACAGTCAGTTAACAGAGGAATTATATACATATATACGCGGTTTTACAAGAACGTTCGCAAGAAATTTCTTGAATTACAACGACACAAGATTATGGATGTACAATTTGAAAACAGTCGAAATACACTGAACGTTGAAAGTTTCAGTAATCAAAATTGAATTCCTGGAAACGATGGGTTGTATGAAATTCAAACTGGTACGTGAACATTGAGAATTGAACATTTGAATGAAATCAAGTGAATCTTATTTCGAGATCATGAACAAATTTCTCAGAACATATTGTTTATTCTGGAATTTAAGAAACCAAATGATAATTATATTTACCTACGTCAATGAAGATAATATGAAACAGTTTACATTCAATTATGAAGCTGAAATCATAACCAGATGTTACTGGTTAGTCAAAATCAAGATACGCAATTATTTGTTATCAAATTACGAACTTATTTGGCTACATTATCAAATCTGAGAAATATCAGTGCATGTTTCAACTTTAAGGATATTTGCTCACATTTTACTGCTTGGGAGGAATGGTTCAAAGACATCGAATCAACAAATCCGCATCTACATCTATTATGTCGATACCAGAAGAAATTTCGATCATTATCGTGTTCAGGAGAGACGGTAACTTGTCGGGCAAGGTCAATTAATTCCCCACATTCAAGTTACCGAAATTAATTGAAGTGATTTTACACGCAAGGACAATACTTACGTAATGGGGACATTAACTAGTTTACATTTATCTATATCGGATGTTACTATGAAGGTACATTATACATTATCGGGAGTACCTACACTTCCCTCCACCAAGAGTCTGAAGGAAATATAGGTGGGACATTCAGTGGAACTCTACACACGATATATTACGTCGGGACTTATAGCATTTAGTCCTACACTACCACTCTGATACCAGGTCATTAAGACAACGCCACATATAGATACACAGACAACAGGACACTTACCTCCACACGGCATTTATACGACTTCATCACACTTCAGAACTGTGAACGCAACGGACATATATGGATGCACCTCATCGTCATGACACCTCTGCACACGGCACCGTAACAGGATACTAGGACACTACACATTCACGTCAGAGCGCTACACGGATTGACTTTTTTTTTTATTGAGTGTGATAACATTCGTCTTCACGCTGAACTGTACGACAGGGATGTAATTATACTTCATTGTGGGCATCAAGCATTCCATACCCACAGCTACTATAACTCAAACGTCGTCGTTACACTACAGCCAACTACGTGTTATGGGTTGGTTACGGACTTCTTTAGTCCAGGGTGAAAGTACAAGTTAATTGTACTATCGTTCAAGCCAGGAGCAACAGTCTGTTGGGGACACAGCTTCTCTGTTATAAATCAACAAACATACCAATACTCGAGTGGTGACCACGGATCAATTTCTTATTGAACTGATCGACACAATCCTATGTCAAATTTTTTTGAACGACAGGAACCTCATTCCTACGTTCACGAGAACCAGAATCAGGCCAGTAAATTATTCAATCATGAAATTTACTTCAATCGTTTTATACAGTGGAATATTCGTTTTGGAGAATAAGCGATACATACAGGAATAACGATACATTTATCACTAATAGATTATAAACATACACGAATCTGGTTTAAAAAACTGTATTATAAAAATGTGAAGGACATTTAAAGACGTCTAATACACCTGATGAAAATAAAGGATAGTTTAATTTACATCGTCATAAATAAAAGAATGTCATGTTAGTCTCACGTGAATCCAGCACGTGATTAAGGGTGTTCATGAGTTCAATGATAGTAAATTGGGTGAATGATGTTAATTGTTTTCGTCGTTGGTGATGGTCTATTAACCTGTTGTATTTATGCAAAATTTTAGTATATAGATCCTTACATATTTTTTTTTCTTGGACGATTCATGTGGTCTTATAATTTAGTTGATTTTGCTATTACTGATTGGTTGTAATTATTATATAGATAATGAATCTTAGTAAGACACTCTTCATCCTTTGTCAAGATGACAGAATAAAGTCTCAAAATGTTTTCAACATTTTGAAAATTAGAGGGGGTGAGTGCCATAACCTAAACCAGGCTATGAAAGGAGAGACACAGTTTGCACAACATGAGTTGAAGAAAATTGGGAAAATGTGCAAGACGTTTTTGGTGCAAGCGCGAAAGCGACACAAAAACGTCACTTAGAGATCAGTGGGATATGGCCTGCCGTCCAGCTCGGACGAGGCATGTCTGCTGGAGCATGGCGAACGGTTTGTTACGCCGCTCTTTGTGTGCAGCTGTGTGAATGTCAGATGTCACGTATCTTATATTCCCTGTCGAGCTGTTGTGTATCCGAAAGCATGGATGGATTAAAAGCAATTGTCAAGAAGAAAGTCTTCGTGAGATTGTATTCCAGTACCTGTGTTGGTCTTCTATAAAACAAGGTATCAAGTATTATTCATATTATGTTAAACCCTAGATACATCAATGAGCCCATGTCAATGCACTTCGTGACAGAGATTATGACATTCTCCCGTTCTCCTTTTCATGAAAAGGGAAGCCTTTCATGTACTCTATATACATATGGGTTTATTTAATAAGTCTGTCAGAATCGACCCATTATTTGTCATCTGACCTGACACTTTGGTTTATATTTGAAATATGTAAATAATTGTAAGTTATATACACACATTCTTCAATGCTGCTATGAAGCAACACTCATCAAGTACAATCCACTCGATGAGTTCTTACTTTAGTTGTAATATGACACAGCCAGTCCGGTAGCTATCAGCGAACACGCAACTACCTCCCGACAGATAAACAAAAATTCCAAAACCGACATGTCAGGCCGCGAGTCGTCTTCCTATAAGATGACTCCAACATTTGACCTCAACCTCATTTGGTCGGAAAGTCTCATGAAGGTTTACAACTTCGGTAATTAATACCATGCATAGCTGACGTCATCTTGATATGTCACCAATTTGGCAACATGAGAATGGCTTTTATACATGTTACACATTATTACTCATTTCAATTGTTTCCCTTGAAACAATACAAAATCTATGGGCGATAATTTAACATGCTTTCAAAGAAAATAAATTACATTATTAAATCAATTTCTAAGCGTCATAGTTTGATGCTTATTGACAATAGCGAACTAAATGTCACTATTGCGAACAAGTTAATCAAGTTATGATTCTCAGATCACATCTATCAAAATCCTTACATACAATTTGTATATGTAAAATTTCAGCTCACAAAGTTTATATAAATCGTCAATTCTTTGTGAGAATTCCACTATAGTCTGCTAGTTTTTAGATAAATTTCACAAACACCGGAAATACACAGCTGGTGTGTTAAGTTGTAGATAACACAATGTTCTTCCGTCTGGATGTTATATAAAGGAACGGAGAATACAGTTCATAAGCACAGCTGCTGGATTATCTCTTTCTTTTTCAATATGGAATAAATGTGTTCTGTAGAAATCAGATGTCACAGTCTCTCTCGCACAGATTAAAATACGTCGGAACACTCTGCCTCGCAGGTACTACGGATATTTGCACAGTTCAAGTAAAGTAAGTCTTGAAATCACGTAGCACTGTTCGTTACAATGTTTATAGATATTTAAAATAATGTTAACTTTCGATCACATACAACACAATTATTCATCACAAATATTACTCTAATTATAATATATATATATAGTATATTTACATTGGGACGTTGTCCCTATCACACTTTCTACACAGCGTTACTGAAATAAATTTCACAATTCGCCGTGTTGCTGAGCGCTATATTGCTCTGCAGATTTTTTCATTGATCTGCTGTGTGATCAGCGTCAGTGTGTGTTTCCCGGGGATTTGGTAATTTAAGAATCGGGTTACTAGGAAAGTAAGATAACACTTTTGTAAATGCAGGTCTTAGGCATTCGCTGTGTACAATTTTGTTAGATTTGTCTTTCGTTAGTAGGTTAGTGAAACATTCTGTCAAAGTGACAAAATTTGGTATAAACTGTCTGTAATAATTAAACAGACCTAGGACACTTCGCACTTCTTTCTTTGTTGTCGGAAGCGACAATTTCAGAATTCGTGACACGATGTTATCGTCAGTAGTGACAAAGCCATTACCAATTTTATAACCCAAAAATGAAATTTCTTGGTAGGCAATGTCAACTTTCGATGGTTTGACTGTTAGTCCGTGCTGTCTGATGCGGTCAAATGTCTGTACTAATGTTGTTACATGGTCTGTCAGAAGAAGTCTTGTCATACGTACACATGTCGCAGTCTTGTAACAGTTGTCTGCAATTGTCGGTCTCTGTCTGAGTCAGATCAGGATTTATTTTGATGTTATGCAGATTGTTTGTCGTGTCAAGTGATGGGGTCGGTATTTCGTAGGTGTCGTCATCGTCTGTTTGGTCTACTATCGTTGTGCTTGCTGCTGTCTCGTCTTGCTCTTCGTCTCTGTTGTAGTACGGTTTTAACATGTTGATGTGAAATATGTTGTGTTTGTCTTTCACTGCTATTTCATAGTCTACTGTCGAGATTTGTCTCAGTACTTTAAACGGTCCTTGCCATGAGTCTGTCAAAAGATATCTGTCGCTTGGCAAAAGAATTAATACGTCTTGTTCAGGTGTCAGTGTTATTGTCCTATTTCTTCTGTTTGCATACTGTCTGTAAATAGCACCAGATTGTTTCAGTGCTTCTTTAGCTAACACACAAGATTTCATTATCCTATCACGCAATGATGTTACATGTTCATATGATGATACTTGTTTATGTACAGTTATACTTTCAGTTACCATAGAATGGTACATAGATAATGGGCCGCGTGGTTTGGCTCCATACACAAGTTCAAATGGTGAGAAACCTGTACTGGAATGAGGTACTTCGCGATATGCAAATAGTATGGCAGGTAAATAAGTATCCCAGTCTTCATGGTGTTCCTGGGTAACTTTTGATAGCATCTGCTTGAGATCACCGTTCATCTTTTCTATAATTCCCGTAGAATGAGGGTGGTATGGGCTGTTAAAGCACTGCTTTACCCCTAACATTCTAGTAAAGGCTTGATTGACTGCAGCTATGAACTGACTCCCACGATCTGAGAGAATGGTATCAGGAAACCCTACTCTAGAAAAAATATGGAAGAACACTTCCATAACATCCTTGGCAGTTATGTTCTTAAGTGGAATTGCCTCAGACCATCTGCTGCAGAGGTCAATTACCGTTATTATGAATTTATTTCCTCTTGATGTTACGAGGTTAAGAGGACCTACAATATCAACAGAGATCTTTTCAATAGGTCTGATTGCTAGATCTGTTATTTGTAGTTCAGCTTGCGGGTGTTTACCCTTTTTAACAAGCTTCTGGCAGATGTCACAAGTTCTGCAATATTACTTGGTATCACTGCAGAATTTAGGCCAGTAGAACTGAGTAAGTAATCTCGATCTAGTTTTCGAATAAGCCATATTCCCTGCAAAGGGTATGTCATGTGCTAGATGTAATGCTTGTTTGCGGTGTTCGGTTGGTAACACCGTTTGCTCAGTGGTGCTGGTACCTTTGGTATAGTACCGTGTAAGGATACCACCTTTCAGTGCAAAATGTCATCTAGCATTCTTTGTTAGTCTTGGCTTTTGGCCTATTAGATTAAAATACTTGTGCAAAGATAAATCGGCCTTTTGGGCTGTTATGAAATTCTCCCTCATGGTTTTAGGAGGTAATATAACTGGGCTTAACATTTCCAAAGCCTCAGTCTGATCAATTTGATCTTGCACTTTGGCAGCAGATCTGGTTACTGCATTTGAAATATCAACAACATGACATGGTAATGTTACATTTATATCCATACATTCATGTGATGACGTTAATGAATTGGCAAACTTACATTCATTCACAGGTGATAATACATTTTCAACGGCATGTTCAGTTGAAGATGATATGATGTTAAACTGTCATGTGGCATATCATTTACTTCATGAAGGTTACCCACGATTATGTCACAACATGGGTTGGAAATGCTGCACATTTAACCTTTCCTTTGAGAAATGGGGTGTCAATATATGCCCATGCAAGTGGGTATTTCTCGATGTTACCTGAGAAAGTTCTGCATGTAGCATGTTTGCCTGTATAATCTGAAGGTAAAATAAAGACTCTCTTCAAACTTGAGTCTCGCTAGTCGGGGTTGCGTCCCTCCGCGGACTTCGTGTCCCACGCATTCACCGACTGGCCATTCCTGACACAGTGTGGTTAGTGTCGCTCACAGGTGGACCCCTCACCGTACTCGCATGGCGTCGTTGACGACGACGCGGTAGAACTGATGGTGAGATTATGACAGGGACAACACACGTGCATACGAATCAATCTATAAACTTCAATGAAAAGAGGACCAACATCTTGTTCGTTAAGAAGAAAGCCCCCTACAGAGACACTGACAACTATTTTCATAGTGCAAAACAGGTAATCTTGTTCCGTCTCTGAACGGTAAACAGCAGAGTAGACAATCTTTCACGAAGACTCAAAGCGGGTCTGTCACCCATGTGTACGTGTGAACAAACTACACAGACAGCTGAACATATCCTTAAAAATGGAAAAATGATGACTAAATTGCGGTATCATTTCTGGTCACTCCATACGCACATTAACGCACAGCTATTTGGAAGCTTTCACGAACTCAATATAAAAAGCTAACACGAATACTTGTGTATACATTATTAACCAGAAGCTGAAGAAACAAGAAGGAAATGAAAATTAAGGTAAGAAATATATTCCTTCTACTTTCCTGTCAATTTACAAATTATTTACCCCATGCCTCTGTAAATTCGCTGTCTTTACTAATATTACACATTCCACCCCTCTCGGGATTCTCCCTGGTGAAGTGGTCAAGCCGTCTAACTCGGGCTCCGAAGGTTGGATGTTCGACTTCATTTCACGAGTGCATTTTTTCGGAGACTCCCGAGGGTCGTCACTGGAGGTACGGAGTTCGCGCTTTGTGCGACGCTTTCAGCGCTGCGGAAAGAAACTGAGCCATATAGGATAAAAACCCGGTGCAATGCAGCCGACCCTGTCGATTTTAATTTTTCTTTGATTGCACCCACTCCCATACGAATCTGGATACGCCTTGTGTGTCATCTGAATTGGCGGGGCTTTCATTACTGTAAACATAAATTTGTTAGCGAGAAATTACTAGTTTTTCAGCAAAACATGAAAGACATGTCGCCGCTTTCGATGATTTAAGTTGTTTTTGGACCTATCAAAGACATATTCCTTGGGTGGGGGTAAATATAAGACGGTTGGAAAAATTTCATAACGATGCAACAGACAGTTTTCAAAATAATTGATCGTTATTTGACAATGTGGACAAAGAATGCCTGACGTTCCAGGAGGAGGATTTCCCGCAGTGGTTTTTCTGCCCTGCCTTTTCTTCACAGCTCTTGCAGTCCTGGCTGCTTCACAAGTGACTGCACTCTTGCGTAATGATGTACAGTACTCCACGAATTTCGGTCTGTGGCAGCAGTCTGCGAAGTGTCATGATGAATTCCAAAAGCTTTTAGTGAGATCTTCAGAGTGTCTTTAAAGCGGTTCCTATGGCTGCCCCGGGAACGTTTACCACAGCCCAGCTCGCCGTAAACAATTCGTTTAGAGAGCCTGTGATCTGGTATGCGAGACAAGTGACCAGCCCAGCGAATCTGATTCTTTGTTAGTAGTATGTGGATACTGGACATGGACGATCTTTCTAGGACTTCAGTGTCTGGGATCTTGTCTTGACATTTAATCTTCATTAGCTTCCTGAGACAGACTGTGTGGAAGTCGTTTAATTTCCTAGCATGTCGCTGGTAAACAGTCCAGGTTTCACAAGCATATGTGAAGCTTGTGTGGATAATACAACTGCTTTGTAGACTGTCAGCTTTTTTTTTTTTTTGCAGGCTTATTCCATTTCTGTCCCACACATTCTTGTACAGTCTGCCAAAGGCCGAGCTGGCTTTGGAGATTCTTGCATTCACTTCGTCATCAATTGTGGTAGCTTGGGACACAGTGCTGCCACGATAGTTGAATTTGTCCACAACACTTAGTCTATGACCATTCACTTTGATATTCGGCACAGTGTGATTAAGAAGTTTTTCATGTTTTGTCTGTCAGCAAAACCTTGAATCTTATCAGCTTTGTTGCTCAGCCAGGAGTCCCGCGTGTGCCGAAGTTTCTGCTGCACTACTCTCCAGATGTTATTGAAGGCATCTTTTTTATGTTGACTTTGGGTCATTCACATATGCCTTGTGAAGTTGGAGTTTCTCGGCCAGCAATTGGTTGATGTCTTTGGAATTTTCATCAAACCGGTCGTTATGCTTCCGGGTGGCTGGGCCCAGGATTTCAAAAGCAGTCTTGTAAAGTTTGTCCTTTAATGCTCTCCACTCTGTTTCCTCGTCTTCTTTAGCTGCGGCACTGGGCTTGAGGCGGTCATCCAGAATATTTTCAAACGACAGCTGCGTTTTTTACTGTTTAGGCGGGTGGCATTTAGTTGTTGTTTTTTTTTTACCCCTTGAGGGCGCCGTGGTGGATTGATGTGCATAATTATTTTTGAAATAAATATGCACATCAATCTGTCCAATATTCGTTACCACACATGGATTTTGTCACCCGAACGTCTGAGCTGATCCACGACTGTGGTGATCGCTTTAGATGGCGAAACACTACCGCACACGCTTATTAGCATGGCATACGATGATGATCGTTGTTCTGTAGTTATTTGAGAATTCTCCAGTTGCCACAGATTGAATCTCCCCACTTCCATTTTCTGTAGCGTGTTTTTTTTCTAACCCCTCTATATATACACGAGTCCAGATGCGGCTTTGTTAATATTTTTGTACGTCGTTTATAGTTGATTTTCTTCTTATGATTAATTCCAAGTGGCCATTATCTCAACACAAGGAATGTTTCAAATCATTTCATGCAGCGGCTATGTTCATTTTTAATGGGTTTAACAAGACTTATAGACCTTGCTGTATCATATTGTTAGCTCTATTAAAATATTTTACAGAAGTCCACATGGCTAAGTAGTCTTCTTAGAATTAGGCGTGTACATTGCCTGGGAAATTGTCTGTAATGTCATTAATATATGCTAGAAATAATGTTGGTAACTGAACTCCCCTTTGCTCCAAAACGATCTCCTTGCTTGTTTGATCTTGTGCTTTTGTCTTGATAGTTCTATTCTCACTGTATTCGCTAATGTACCTTTTCCAACATACTTGCATTGTTTTGCAATTGATTCTCAGTCAATTCTGTTGTACTTCATTAAGTGCCTTTTCTAATTCATTCATTCATTATGTGCCATGCCGATAAGCGTGGGCGTTCATGTTCTGCCATTTCACTCGATCATCAGAGTCGTGGATAAGCTCCGTGTTTCTGTCTAGACCATGCCACGTTGCCAAGTCATCCAGGTATTTAATTCTTGGTCTTCCCCTTGGTCTGTTCCCTTCGATCTTGCCAGTTGTCACCAATTTTTCCAATACATTTCTTCTCAAAACATGCCCAAAAAATTTTGACTGTCTACATCTAATGTTGAAAATAATACATCAAATCAGTTTACGATCTTCGTTTGTTTCTTGAAGGACTTGTTCGTTGGTTTTTCTATCTGTCCATGGTATTCTTTGCATTTTCCTCAGAAACCACATCTCCACAGCCATCAGATGCTTTCCAGCTTGTCTGCTTATTGTCCACGCCTCACATCCATATAAAAGTGTAGGTTCTATGTAGCACTTCAACACTCTTTTTCACGTTTCAATTGATATCTTTTTATTGGTCAGTATGTTTTTCATCTTGCAAAAGGCTACCTTTGCCATGGCGATTCTCGTTCTAATCTCTTCAAGGCATCTCCCATCAGATGTTATGACTGTTCCGAGATAGTTGTACCGATTCACTTGTTTAAGAATATGCCCATTTACTTGTATATCACATTTGGTATTTCTTCCTTCCTAGTGACGACCATAATCTGTGTCTTCTTACAATTCAATTCTAATCCCAGTTGTTCACTGTGTGTAACAACCGCATCTACTAAATTTTGCAGGTCCTGTTCATTCATCAAGACTGTATCATCTGCGTATCTAATGTTATTGATGTATTGTCCCTCAATGTTGATTCCTTCCATATCTTCCATATTTCTGAAAATATGTTCACTGTACAGGGAAAACAGATCTGGAGACATTACACATCCCTGTCTCACACCTCTCTTAATAGGCTGACATTGACCAACTTCATTATAAATTCTTATGGCAGCTTGTTGTTTCCAATATATGTTTTTTACAAGTCTAAGGTCTTTTCCATCAATTTGTAGATTTTCAAGCATCCTTATCATGTCGACATGTCTCACTTTATCGAAAGCCTTTGTGTTGTAAATGAAGCAGAGGTGTAGATCTTTGTTTACTTCTATAGAACGTTCAATCACTGTTCTCAGTATGATGTACACAGCATTTACTGTACCCTTGCCTTCTACAAACCCGCATTGTTCCTGTCCTATTTCAGGTTGTATTTTCTTCCTAATTCTTTGCATGATAATTCTTAGCAAAATCTTCGTGATGTGACTCATTATACTAATTGTTCGATGTTGATCACATTCCAAGGCTCTTGATTTCCTAGGGATTTCAATAAATACAGAATTACATAATTCATGAGGTATAACTCCAGTATCATATATGATATTCAGGAGTCTGGTAACTTTATCTATTCCATATTCTTCTAAAGCATTAATCATTTCTGTCGTGATGCTGTCTGAACCGGGGTTCTTGCCAGATTTCATATGGTTAAGAGCATTCTGAACCTCCATCTTTAAAATTGATGGGCCTTTTCTCAATCAACTTAGAAATATAGTGTGTGCCTTTTCTCCTGATAGACATAAGCTTGATTTTCTACATAGCAACCCACTATAGCAATACCAGTAGTTACGTTAATGGACGCAGTCAACCCAACATTTGTTGGCTGTTTGTGATCGCTAGGCGAGTTTCATTCTGTAGATTGCCATTGCTTTCTGAAAAGACCGGCACCCATACCATTTTATAAAAAACAAAACGCTAGGCGGTCTGCTGTCAAATCGCCCGCAGATGTGTTTCGTACGCGGTATGCGGGATTACGAGCTGCGTCATTAATCCTTTCGCCACGGAGACGGCAACAGCAGCAGAATGTCTAAAATCGTACATGATGTTATTATGGTTACAATTGTCTAGCTCGCTTGTCCATTTTAAGACTTTCCACGCCCAGATGAAAGAGCTGCCAGTATCACCTTACGGTAACTGTAAAGTATTAGGAATATACAGTCAAACCTCTGTTTTCGTTGGTTTCGGTTTTCATCGATTTTTTCCGCGAAAAATTTGTCTCGGTTTTTGTCGATTGCCTCGGTTTTCGTCGATGTGTCATCATGACCTCGCTGCTAATGTTGCGAAAACAAAGGGACGCACTCATTCTTCTGCTCAGTTTGGCGTTGTTTTTCGTTGTGTGAGCATCACTTGCTAATAATAAAATACAAGAGCGGCAGATTGCTGAAATCGGCCGCGTGTACGGGAAGTCGCCATCCACGATAAGTTTAATTGTAGATTAAAAATGAAATAATAAAAGAGGCTAATATAGCGAAAGACATGAATGTGCTAACGAAACAGAGATCGCAAACAATTGATGACGTTGAACAGTTATTATTAATTTGGATAAATCAAAAGTAGTTAGATGGCGATTTTGTTTCAGAGGCAATCATATGTGAAAAGGTCAGTCTGTTGTATGTCGATCTCATTAAGAAAATGACTGGGACGAATGCTAGTGTACTTAGTTATTTAAAGGCCAACAGATTATGGTTTGAAAAAATTCAAGGGCCGCACTGGCATACATTTTGTTACTAGGCACGGCGAAGGTGCGAGTTCGGACAGGTCTGGGGCAAACACTATATTTATTCTCTATAAAAATGTTTTTTTTTTTTTGGTATGTATTTTGGAGTGTCTAGAACGAATTAATTGGAATTACATTCATTCATATGGAAATAATTGCCTCGGTTTTCGTCGGTTGTTTTCTGGCGGATTATCGACGGAAACCAAGGTTTGACTGTATTTACCCCGACAGTCTATTAATTCTCCCTCAGTCATCGTGTCTATTGAACTGCAGTGATGAAAATTAAACAATAATTAAATTCGTTGATTGCCGCTTTCAAAACCCCCGACCTTTATTCAAAGAATTTCATAGACTGCAGAATATTAAATGAGAATGTCATGCAAAGAAAATGTAAATCGTTAATTGATTTGAAAAATTATATGAAGATTGTTGAGATTTATTTAGCACGTTATGAGGAGAAATAAATGTGAACACTTAATGCACCACCCATGCTTATCTGCATGACACATCATGATAATGAAGACCTGTTCAGTTGCTCAGATCCTTTGATTCATAGATATGTTTAATTGCCGCAATTGTTTTCTATTTAGAATATTTCCACCGAAGTTCATTAGCTTGTTCCCTAATATGTCATGATTTCTTTGTAATTAATTAATAAATCTCGAAGAATAGGAAATCACTAATCTATTAGGGGCGTTCATTAGGGGCGTTCCACTGGCTTTATTACAAAAGCATGAAAGAAACATTAACAGGTTTACACAGAATTAAACAAAGCATTCATTTTGAAAGAATTATGCACCATGGGTTGGTCAGAAGAAGTCGCCGTAGGCATTCAGGCAAGCATCCCATTGTTTAGGTAGGCGGCGAATGCCGCCCGCAAAACAGGATTGTGGTTGCTCGCTGAACCAAGTGTTTACCGCGTTCATTACGTCTACATCTGTGTGAAATCGTTGCCCCTTGAGACCTTTTTTAGAGGTCCGAACAAATGAAAATCACATGGTGACAAATCAGAACTATAGATGGTTGCAGAATCTCCCACTTCTTCCTTGCTGATGCTTCATGCACAATCTTTGCGACATGTGGACGAGCATTATCATGCAACAAATCACACCGCGAGAATGCATGCCGGGTCGTTTATTCTTGATGGCTTTTTGCAGCTTATCTAGTGTTTGCAAGTAGTGGGTAGAGTTGATGTTGACATCAGGTTCTTTAAAGTCGGCCAACAATAACAATTCATGGTACAAAAATGCGCTCAGCATAACCTTACCAGCGGAAATCTACACAGATGGTTCGGTGTCAAGAGGTGAGAGAAGTGGCTGGGCGTTATTTTATTTCTGCAGCGTACAGGCTTGATGCAAATACTTGGCAATAACACAGAATAAAATACTTGGCCTGTTCTGTCCAGGCGGGACAGTATTACAATTACGATGATAACCAACATAATGTCCTAAGCCAGCTCCGGTTAAATTACAAACAATTGTCCTTGCCCGTCAACACGGCGTCCTTCTCTCTATCCGTCCTCTTCTAAGTTTCCTTTCCGACGTTTCTCTGATATCGAGATTCTGCATTCGTCTCCATATTCATTCGTGGCTTATATGAACGTTGTCTCCACACATTGACTTCCATTCACTTATTAACTCAGCCACCAATGCGATATAGTGCAAGTGCCTCGCCAACCTATCTTTCTCAAATCCATATAAGATGCCGCTCCTATAAAGCTCCCAAGTCCGTCTGTTTGTTGTTGTTAACAATTTCTCGTGACGTGTCTGTCCTTCTGCGTCAATCCCCTAGATTCATTAGCGTTTTGGCTTTCGGATTCTCTGATACTTCTATTTTGCGTCATTACGTCAGATGTGCCACTTGGCAATAGCCAAAGTTAATGGTCGACGTTTGGTGCAGGAGAGCCTGGCATATGATACCACAACATCCAGCTTAAGAATGGAGGTGGAGGAAGTCACTGCGGCTCTCCGCTGGGTGGAGAATATCACACACACACACACACACACACACATGGTGATTGTAACTGACTCAGAAAGCATGCTGACGAGAGTGAGGACGGGCAGCCTTCATGCGGAGAGGCTTGCTTCTCTTCGGGTGTCACGGGGGACAAGCATCGTCTGGATCTTTTCTCCGGGGCATGCCGGTGGGCTGGGAAATGAACAGGCAGACAGATTGGCTGGCTCGGCAGAAGTTGGTGGAGTATTAATACATGACAAGACAGACGTGGTTGCGGCCTTGTGGGAGCACGTGTACACCTCGGAGGAGCAAATAGATTACCATGGTCTGGCAAGAATCAGACAGCGAAGAGTGACGAGGGGATCTGGCCGACGCTCAAGGCTCAGAGGAAAGGCGAGACGGACATATAATCAGATTGCTACTGGTACTATTGGTGTTGGAACTCTTCGCTGGCTGCTGAGGATGGGGACGGAGCGCTTATGGGAATGCCCCGAATGCTGTGATGTCGATTCTTAAATCAATCAATCAATGAGCTGTAACTTGTATTTTTTGGGTTTTGGTGATCCAGCATGCTTCCATTGTATGCTCTCTCTCTTTTGCTGCTCGGCTCAAAGTGGTGATACCATAATTCATTGCCTGCCACTATGCGGAAGAGAAATTCATCACCCTCCACTCTGTAACGCAGTAAGTGGTTCAAACATCATCCCATGCGTTCCTCTTTTTGGTGGTCGGTCAACATCCGTGGTACCCACTGTGAACACACCTTCCGATATTGCAATTTCTTACGAACGACCTTTTGAATTGTCCCAATCGACACATCAAATTCTTTCGCTAGCGAATGTATTCTTCGACAGCGGTTCATCTGTACTGCTGCATCAATTTTGGCGATGTTTTTTTTTTCTGTTGCAACAATATGCGCTTGACCCGGCCGTCGAAGATCTGTCGTGAACTGACGTCCTTTCCGAAACATTCGTGCCCAGTCTGTCACTGTTGTCTTCGACACACATTTTTACCGTACGCTGTCTGCAATTCTTCGATAAATGTCCACTGGTCGACGTCTTTCAAATGAAAGAAACTGAATCACCGCTCTTTGAGCTTCTATGGACGGATTTTGGATCAACCCGGCCATTTTCTCAGCGGTCAGAAACATAAACTATGCATCATCGGACGATAAGCACTCGATCTTTTATTCATTGGTCAGTACTTATCACATGACTATGACATGACCATGTTCATCGTTCGAAATTACGCGCGGTGCGGCACGAATGGATTTCAAATGAACGTAATAACTCAGTATTTTTAACCCAATGTTTTTTCTTGCCTAGAAGTTACAGCTTGAAACTCATATTTAGCTGTAATAGAAATCTTCGAATTATTATAGAATTCACTAAAAATAGAATGAACTTCACACTTATTTTATCTTCTATTTTTATCTCGGCGATTGGCTTGATTTGTTACATTTGAGAACATATTTACTTTCTTATGGTTGTTTATTGAATGACTTCAATATAGTTATGGACATAGCTCCCTCGGGATCAAATATGAATAGCACTAAATTATTTCTTTCAAAAGTCTCATGTTCTCCTACTGGTGTATAGTTCTGGGTGCAGGTTGAGATTCCTTAACTTTGTCAGAATCTGCCAGGTGAACAACCATTTTGTGAGAGGTGACTAATTACCACCCCAGATCCCAGAGAGAAAACTCAGACAAATGTCTCCTGTTTGCTGATAGAAGAAACTGTCCTTGGATACTCAAGAAAATAGCCAAGACTTGGCTTGTTGAATAGATGAATGTAGATGTTCCTGGTATCCACAGGAGTGAGAAAGAAGAATTAAGACATGCAGGATAAGCTTGTGGCACAAAAAGCTGCATAGGCAAGGTATTTCCCCGACTAGTCCCCTCCTGGAAAGATATACTTGATGCCCTAATCATCAACATAATCATCATCATCATAATCAGAGTCAGTTCATAATTGTGGACTGAGTCCCAATGGAGCCACACAAAGGTATACTGGGTCTGTTCCTGGCTGCACAGTTCACACGTAAGCACCTGAATCGCCACTCATTGTCTTACCCTAATCATCATCACAATTATAATCACCATCATCATCATAATAATATGCTATTGATGAGGCAATGCTCACCAATGCATTATTCAACATAATATCAACATCACTGCATCCCTGTGAGACTATAAATTAAACACTTTTCTATTTGCATATTACAGCTGGTACATGCATGATTAAACCTGTTACGCATTATGCAAAAAGATATGGTATATGGCTGTGACATGTTAGATTGATGACAGAGGACCTAGTTAGTAGTGTTCTCTGGAAATATATCTTGAATAATAAATATACAAGATAAAGGATATGATTTTGCACGTTTTGTCTAGAGGTCTCTTAAATGAGATAATCATTCCCGCAATAGCCTTTTTGGAGAACCATTTGACTTTGGCTCAACCCCCACTGTGAGACTACCATGTATCTACACAGAAATTTATAAAAGAAGTAAAAGGTTCCCTCAAGACCAAAAGGAGATCTGGACTATTCGCCACAGAACAACTGAGGATCTACTTCACTCATCATAGTGTTGTCAGTGTGCTATTCGTCCGTCACATTAGATCTTCCCTTATTTATTTTGTGTCAAAAGTGACCTATATCAGTTGTCCAATTATATCTTAGGACATTAGGTTTCAATAGTAACAAATAAACTCAACAATAACTGTACATAACATCTGTTGAACAAGACATCTACATGACAGGTTCTTGACAAAAGTGGAACATACATTCACAAGGAAATGTTTACAACAACCATTGTACAAGACATACATCATGAGAGATACTTGACAACATCTATACAGGACTTTTCACAATATCTATCCAACCACAGTAACTTAAGACAGTCACCAGGTACAATACTTGACAGCAACTGTACAAGACATTCTCCTGAGACATGTACTTAAAACACTGATTCATTAAATGCACTTTATTTAGCTGATGGTGAGTCGAGTGATGACCATTGTTTCATCTCCTGGCATGTCAACACTTCAACAAATACATATAAAATGTACAAAATATGTCACACATGCATGTAGATAAACATGATACACCATCTCCCCATTACTCCACCTACCAATAACTAAACTCTCCTCCTCCTCCTCTCCAACTACAACACTGATTCTCTGTAGTTATCACCAGTCTCTGTCTCTGGGAAGTTTTCATGAAAATCCTACTTATGGGAAACTTAAGGAAGGAACTACTGTTCTGGATCTGTTTGCACCCTGTTATCCTCAGCAATTGAGGTTGGAAAAGGTCCAGGTAGCAGATTTCCTGTAATAAGTCCCATGGCAGATCATTTCCTCTTGAGAACAGAATTGGTGGTGATGACAAAGTACTGAATCTCCCTGTTGACCAGACTGTCTGTGAAAACTGTCACTGGGGACTTCACATATCTAGTCCACCTCACTTACTCTTCAAGTCTTCATTCTTAAACACTGTGTGAGCACCAGGCTGGAGATTAACCAAGACAAGTCCTAGCCAAACAATCCATTGCACTAGTCCTTTCACCAGTCTTCTTGAATGGGGTTACCAACCAGACTTGTTGTTTTCGTTCTCAGATGATTCTGATAATTATGATCACTGTCAGGATCATTACAAGAGTCACTATACTTCTAATCATTGAAGACTTCAGAACTAATCCTCTCCTTTTGACATTCAGCGGTTGGAGCTGAGATTAAATCCTCCAAGACATTCCTTTATTTTGGAATTCTAGGAAAATGAATAAGTATTCAATTTGGGGCACAGGTTTAAAGGCTGGCAATTCAGCTGGTGGTCATCTGTGATTTTCCCTAGGGTACTTATAGGGAGTTGGTTCTGGATTTAGGGACTACTGGTTAGTTGTCCCAGATGATATAAAGGCATCTCCACCATCCTGTTTGTTCTCTGTCGATATACAAAATGGTACAACATCTCTTCACATGTGTTAAAAGATAATGTTATCATACATCAACATACACAAATTGGAGATGGGGAGGTTCAGGGAGGATGTTGACCAAACACACCTCTCCTGGTTGACGATGAAGTGTATTTCACTCTAATGTACTGTGGGTGATATATTTTCATTATTCACCTCTGTTTGGGGTAATCACAAGCCTATATCCTTAGACAGGGGTAGCCTACACAATTACAAGCATTTTAAGGCAAGCAGCATGAGCAAGCATTGTGACATAGCAACATGAGACAGGCATTGTGAATCAGACTTGGCTCACAAGTACATCATACTATCACCATCATCATGTGTCCTTTCCCCACTGAGTAATGTCCATTACTACAGTAGGAAAAAGAAACCAAATTGCATGAGCACCTGTTCACATATGCACCAAAGCACATATGGGAAAAACATGTTTAGTCCTTGTAAATTTGCATGAGCCATACATTATATTCAGCCAACTAAGACACAGGTTCACACACCTATGGTCCGCTTAGGAACTAGTTTATATGAACCAACCAACAGTAGAGGTACCAGTGTAATACTTCAAAGAGAAATTGTATTAATTCTCTTGAGCATATAGCCAAGTTAGTTCCTTTAAGTCACTGGCAGCATTAAGAGTCCTGACTCCACTCATCTGTGAACTGCTCTTCTATTTACCTCTGACAGTGCTATATCGCCGACATCCTTGCTATATCTCCTGTTGGTGATAAATGATCTCTCTGAGTCACACCATTTCGTAATGTATGTATGGACCATAGAGATTCGTTATGTGAAGTAATGGCTTTGCAATTAAGCCAACTTCCAGATGAAGTTTAGAGAGAATGGTTGCATTCCATGTATCTCTCACCCTTTCATCTTTATCAGAACTTCATCCTTCCCTTCGCCACAGGAGAATGATAATCCTGTGAGAGTATTAGCTGAACAACTTTCTCCAACAGTAATCTTGGCATTTGGAACTGGGTTAAAATTTTTGATCAGCACCGGAGCAAATACAATCACTTCCGGGTGAACTGTGCGAGCAGCCACTGCAGAACTTGTTAAGACTAAAATCCACTGGTGCAGATTTGGTTAGCGTTGGACACAGGGTCTACCTTTCCAATAAGCCTCTTGTGTTCGCAGATGGTAGCAATTTCCCATTATATTTATTGACTCATTTCTGTAGTCATTACCATAGATTTAGAAGTGCACTATTGGTTGAGATTCCCTCATTCCGTTAGGCCTCTATTTTGATGTGTTGTGAGAAGTGACAGCATTTTCTCTCCTTAGTTGCTTGTCGTGAATTGACAGCGCAGCATCCATTATTATGTAAGCTGTTTCTAACGTAGCAACTAAGATTGTAGATGCAGCCAGACTGTGACATCTACTACTACTAATCTAGAATTCCAGGTGGAATTTCCAACTAGTTGTCTTCAGCCATGCTTTAGCTAAGTGCTTTTGAGTGGATGGAGTATCCGTTCTTTCTCTCCCACATGAGCAAAACGTTTACTATTGGCGAATATAAGGCGTTTCCTCTCAGCATTAGAGAAGTCCTTCATTATCACAGCCATTGAAGGGGTGTGATTATGTGGGTATAGCTTCATGGATCCCAATATTGACTGGAATTTTTGAAGCAATTTTACTGACTTTGAGGACAGGACTGGCCAGGTCTTGTGAATATACCTCGCATCTCAGTAATAATATAAGATTCCACTGCGCAATGCATGGTTCTTACTTATATAAAGATTCGACTGCTGAAGTTGCAGGGATCTTTATCTTGAAAGAAGTCAGCTGTTTGAGAACAGTGATCTTTCGTTAGTCCACTCTATCGCAGACATTGTGTATAGAGTTTCAACTGCTGGAGTTGCAGTGATCTCTACCATATAAGAGTTATCTGTTTGGAGACAGTAATCCTTATTACATTCCCACCATTCTTCCGGCAGAAAACTCTTCCCAATTGAGGATGAAAAAGGGGAAAGACTTCAGTTGTACTAACTTTGTCCTCCCTTTAATTCCCACCATTTTTAAGGCAGAAACGCTTTCTCAGTTGAGGATGAATTGACGGCCGACGTCGGAGACGGATCCTCTTTTATCTCTTCATGACATTTTTCAGGTTGTCCACGTTATGCTCCTAGTCGTATGATACGCCAATGACATCAGGTTGGTTCCCATCGTTTCCTAGACACATACTTCGTGTACGCTTTCCACTTCCATATAAATGGCTAGGGGTCCAGTTATTTTGATGGCCTTCCTGGAGATTCAATGAGTTAACTCCTGGCGACGTGGATCCTAGTACACCAGAGAGATTACACCATCAAACAATAGACTAATGTCTTATAGACACGAGACTGTGGTCGGTTTTATATGACCGCCCATAACATCAGGTAGAATCTTCCTTTCATCTCGTCCGTCACGTATCAAGTACGATTAATAATACCACTACTTCAGGAATGGCAAGTGACTGAGTTCTTAAGAATTTTCTCCTGGAATATTCAATCTGCTCCCCCCCCCCCCCCTCAGCAATTTGATCAGGATATACTGAGAAGATCACACACTGAAGAATAAATCCAACGTCTAATCGACACTGGACAATAGCCGGTACGAATACTGACTATAACCGATAGTGTGTTGTTGTGGTGTCTTTATGGGTGCCCTATGAATTTAACCATCAGTGCTCACCATCTTCACCCTCAGTATTGCAAGCATGTTATGGGGAGAAGAGAATATAAGGAGTTGTTATCTTATGTGATGTGGTGACATTAAAAATGTTGTAGTTACATAAATATTTAACCTCTCTCACCCATGCCAGCAATTAATTTGGAGATGGAGTAGGCCTCATATTCATTTACTTAAGTGTCTTAATTTCAGGGACAAAATGAATTTCCCCCTGTAATAGCTGTCTCAGTTATATTAAAATAATTTGTGTTCTCTGGTGTCTCAGGTACCTTAATTTTAGATACATATATTGAACAACCAGCATGCACAATATTATACAACAATATTGACAAGCTAATAAATCATTTCATACTGAGAACAACAAATATCATGGATACAGCATTCATGTTGACCCATAAGATATTTATACATCATCTTCAGTCTGCTACATTGAAATCCTACCTGATATATTAAAATAGTGATACATGCAATATTATCACCATTAATGAAATCAAACCTTCTAGAGATCTACTGTGGGTTTACATGTCTGGACAGTTGTCCTCATAGAAACGGTCCATTAAACAACACCATAAAACTCCAAGGATTGGGTCTGATTTGCGAGAGGTCACCCCGGAATTTAATACCAACATAGAGATCCCCAAAAGTGAGTCTTATGCAGGGTATACCCAAAGTTTGTATCCTGACATCAGGGCACGAGGTATGTGAGCCCTTAGCAGGTTATTACCAGGGTTTAAATCCGAGACGAGTGTTCTTTTTCCCAGGGTTTATATCCCGAAAAGAGCAACCCAGTTATGTGACATGTTAGATTGATGACAGAGGACCTAGTTAGTAGTGTTCTCTGGAAATATATCTTGAATAATAAATATACAAGATAAAGGATATGATTTTGCACGTTTTGTCTAGAGGTCTCTTAAATGAGATAATCATTCCCGCAATAGCCTTTTTGGAGAACCATTTGACTTTGGCTCAACCCCCACTGTGAGACTACCATGTATCTACACAGACATTTATAAAAGAAGTAAAAGGTTCCCTCAAGACCAAAAGGAGATCTGGACTATTCGCCACAGAACAACTGAGGATCTACTTCACTCATCATAGTGTTGTCAGTGTGCTATTCGTCCGTCACATTAGATCTTCCCTTATTTATTTTGTGTCAAAAGTGACCTATATCAGTTGTCCAATTATATCTTAGGACTTTATGTTTCAATGGTAACAAATAAGCTCAACAATAACTGTACATAACATCTGTTGAACAAGACATCTACATGACAGGTTCTTGACAAAAGTGGAACATACATTCACAAGGAAATGTTTACACCATAACATCTATACAGGACTTTTCACAATATCTATCCAACCACAGTAACTTAAGAGAGTCACCAGGTACAATACTTGACAGCAACTGTACAAGACATTCTCCTGAGACATGTACTTAAAACACTGATTCATTAAATACACTTTATTGAGCTGATGGTGAGTCGAGTGATGACCATTGTTTCATCTCCTGTCATGTCAACACTTCAACAAATACATATAAAATGTACAAAATATGTCACACATGCATGTAGATAAACATGATACACCATCTCCCCATTACTCCACCTACCAATAACTAAACTCTCCTTCTCCTCCTCTCCAACTACAACACTGATTCTCTGTAGTTATCATCAGTCTCTGTCTCTGGGAAGTTTTCATGAAAATCCTACTTATGGGAAACTTAAGGAAGGAACTACTGTTCTGGATCTGTTTGCACCCTGTTATCCTCAGCAATTGAGGTTGGAAAAGGTCCAGGTAGCAGATTTCCTGTAATAAGTCCCATGGCAGATCATTTCCTCTTGAGAACAGAATTGGTGGTGATGACAAAGTACTGAATCTCCCTGTTGACCAGACTGTCTGTGAAAACTGTCACTGGGGACTTCACATATCTAGTCCACCTCACTCTTCAAGTCTTCATTCTTAAACACTGTGTGAGCACCAGGCTGGAGATTAACCAAGACAAGTCCTAGCCAAACAATCCATTGCACTAGTCCTTTCACCAGTCTTCTTGAATGGGGTTACCAACCAGACTTGTTGTTTTCGTTCTCAGATGATTCTGATAATTATGATCACTGTCAGGATCATTATAAGAGTCACTATGCTTCTAATCATTGAAGTCTTCAGAACTAATCCTCTCCTTTTGACATTCAGCGGTTGGAGCTGAGATTAATCCTCCAAGACATTCCTGTATTTTGGAATTCTAGGAAAATGAATAAGTATTCCATTTGGGGCACAGGTTTAAAGTCTGGCAATTCAGCTGGTGGTCATCTATGATTTTCCCTAGGGTACTTATAGAGAGTTGGTTCTGGATTTAGGGACTACTGGTTAGTTGTCCCAGATGATATAAAGGCCTCTCCACTATCCTGTTTAGTCTCTGTCGATATACAAAATGGTACAACATCTCTTTACATGTGTTAAAAGATAATGTTATCATACATCAACATACACAAATTGGAGATGGGGAGGTTCAGGGAGGATGTTGACCAAACACACCTCTCCTGGTTGATGATGAAGTGTATTTCACTCTAATGTACTGTGGGTGATATATTTTCATTATTCACCTCTGTTTGGGGTAATCACAAGCCTATATCCTGAGACAGGGGTAGCCTACACAATTACAAGCATTTTAAGGCAAGCTGCATGAGCAAGCATTGTGACATAGCAACATGAGACAGGCATTGTGAATCAGACTTGGCTCACAAGTACATCATACTATCACCATCATCATGTGTCCTTTCCCCACTGAGTAATGTCCATTACTACAGTAGGTAAAAGAAACCAAATTGCATGAGCACCTGTTCACATATGCACCAAAGCACATATGGGAAAAACATGTTTAGTCAGTGTAAATTTGCATGAGCCATACATTATATTCAGCCAACTAAGACACAGGTTCACACACCTATGGTCCGCTTAGGAACTAGTTTATATGAACCAACCAACACTAGAGGTACCAGTGTAATACTTCAAAGAGAAATTGTATTAATTCTCTTGAGCATATAGCCACCAGGCATCACATGAACTTAGCAATTCTGGCGTGCCATACACAACCTGCTTACATATGGATATTGAAGCATCTTTCTTTCTACTAGATGTGAGAGGCTATTTATTAAATCACCAACTCACTCACTCCAACATTCTCAGCATTTACAAAGGAACTTGTACATGTTTCATCACTCATTCCAATCCAGACTGCCAAATGTGAACTTGCGAGAGCAGTGTACAGTTTGGTTACGAATGAGTCATGATAGGCATTTAGGAATGCACAAGGGTTTGCGAATTTTCATTGAGTGTAATTTACATTCATCAAGCATACGCATCCATTCACAACAGAGGAATGATATGCACTTGGAGTATTACAGCGTGAGAGACCTGACAGGTTGAAGTTGCAGTGTTCAGAATACTGGCGCACAGAAGTTAGGTTTTCACTTTCACATTTTCTTCATAAAATACTCATATATTCTTCTCTTTCGTTCACTAGGCATAACTACAACATTAAAGTATGTTTTAAAGTGGTACCTGTTGTCCAGAGAACAATATATTATCGAATCTTTAAGGGCATGTTGGGTCATCACATCACAAACTAGCGACCGCTCCGGATGGAATCCCGCGTCTAACTAATTGGATATTCAAATGTGGCCCAGTGAATAGCGTGGGCTGCCACGTACCAGCCAATGAAAAAGCAAGCGCATACCGCTGCCCTCCCCCAACTCGCTCCGGAACATTCGATCTAAGAATAGCCCTTCTATCTGGGATGGTCCCCGTTCAGACTTAAAGTATTTTTATGAATGTGTCGGGCTGGGAATGTGGGGGTCTGATCCATCATGTTACAATGGCCAAAAGATTTGAAGAGCACTATCTTCATTCAAATATCAAACAAGGGCAACCTAAAATTATGCACCAACTATAGAACTGTTGCCCTGATCAGTCATACAAGTAAAATTGCACAAAAAATCATAATGGGAAGACTTCGTAATAAAATGGAAGAAGAAATTAACGTGGCTCAAACTGGATTTAGACAAGGAAGAGGAACAAGAGATCACACATTCAACATGCGTTTAATAATAGAGAATTTCAGAGAATTTAATGTAAACCGATTCTCATGTTTTGTTGATAATTTAAAGTCATTTAATTGTGTACACACATCAGAAACTTTGGGAAATCAAGAGGAATATGGGCTTTCCGTCACATGTAATATAACTCATAAAATACGCTATCTAGACCAACAAGCAGCAGTTAGGATAGATGGCGAGACATCAGATTGGTTTGACATCAAACAAGGAGCCCGACAAGGCTGTGTGCTGTCTTTTTATTTGTTTTACCTGTACGTCGAAATTATAATGAGAAATGTCAGAGATGATATAAACAGAGAGCAATATGATGCCCTAAATATCCGTGGACATGACATACCAAAGATTCGATATGCTGATGATACAGTATTGCTATCCACAACACAGAATGGTATAGACAATCTTATAAAATCAACGCAACTGAATAGCGAAAATAACAACATATATCTTAATATAGCAAAAACAAAGATAATGCATACAGATAAAACAACTATGAAGAAAGAAAGAAATGTTAATGTGGAAAAATTTGAGGTGGTGGAAAATTTTGAATATCTTGGGTCATTGATTACCAACAATGGTGACACAATGAAAGAATTTAAGCGGCGGATGTCTATTGCTCTTCAAAGACTAAAACAACTGAATAAATTGTGGAGAGGGACAGATAGAACTACAAAAATTAGATTTTTAGAGCATGCATCTTTCTCATTGCAACATACGCCTGTGAGACCTGGACTCTTACTAAACAAGCCGAGCAGCGCACAATGCTTTTGAATATAAATGTTACGAACCAGTTCTAAGAATATCTTGGATAAAGAAAGAAAAAACAAATGCATCCATACTTTAAAAGCTGAATATTGAAGAAGGTTGGCTATTAAAGACGATAACACAAAGAAAATTGAAATATTTTGGTCACTTGACATGTCACAAAAGTTTGGAAAGAACAATAATGAAGGGGTATATGCCTGGGAAGAGAGGAAGAGGAAGGCCATAGAGAAGATGGGTGCAGGATGTGCCGGATAATCTCCAGGTGGGTGTATCAAACGTGGGATACCTTGCTTATGATCGAGAGTTTTTCCGGAAGGTTATTAATATTATGGGAGAGAAGTTCTGCAAAGGATATACTATTGAATGAATAAAATGGCATGTAGGATCTTGGCTGTCATCACTCATTGCCACCCAGGAGTATTCACACATGACAATCAATCACAAACATTATCATTGATCATATGTTCACAATAATCATGTAGCCCATGTAATGCACACACACACACACACACACACACACACACACATATATATATATATATATATATATATATATATATATATATATATATATATATATATATATATATATATATATACAATTCAGAACATATATAGTTTAGAACATATACATATTCACCTACACCTATATAATGGAGTTTTTCTCATATAAGTTCACCTCATTTACACTCACCCTCTCTATCTGTTACACACTGTCTGCCGGAAGGGTTTTAGTCGCACATTTCTGTCGTACATTAAGGGCCTTCGCTATACCTGTCTTGAAGAATGAGTGTCCTAAGTCCTATGTCTGTCCTTATGCAGTCTCCTCGGGCAGACAATGTGAACTGGTGACATTTCTCCCTCTTAGTGGTTTCACATCAATCTTGGTAGGCATTCGAAGTGGTGGTCTAAATAATCAACGTTATTTTGGACGCAATCAATAGCCTGCTTGCCCTTGGGAATTTCTCCTGAGTAGTCAGTCTCCAATATGCATCGACCTCATGCAGGACTAATCTCCATGTCTATGATGTACATGGATAGGCCAAGCATTCACGTGGCTTGTATAATGATGGATTTCTCCAAATTGTCCTGTACAACAAATAAGAAAACATGTTTCGCAGTTAAACAGTTAAGACTAGAGCTGGAACAATAAGTAACAACTACAGCATTAAAATCCACAAGTTTGAAGTTTGGGAGAGTACACTGAAACAGAAAAGCCTCACAACAGCAGTCAAAATGATCAAAATAATATGTTGGTATCACCCGAGTTTATAGCTAGGAAATTCCGCAGCAAAATCTCTTACTGAAGAACGAGAACTGCCTCACCAAATTGGCTTCCCGGGTATGCTATATAAGTTTCCTAAGTCCTAATGCATATAATGCCCTCCATATGCATTATAAGTGTTTGCTTCTCCATCTTTGTTGGCAATGCCCGTAGATATTATACGGCTTTTGTCCCTGACGTGATTTTCGTCTTCTCACCTCCCATTTTCACTTTTGATTATTCCATTGAGGCCTTATGTCCAGTAAACGTTTAACTCCTACTCTCCTTTCACTATGGACTAGTTTCCACCTGTTAATCAATTTTGACTGACGTTACGCTATGCATCAGAACGCTATTTCATCGCTGCTCGAGGATGCTCGACGTTACGTCAAACATCCTAATCTTCCCTCTGTTATCTCGCTGTCCGTTTGCTGGTCTTTTGGGATTTTCATCTGAATGTAGCAAAAATGTGTCAAGGCTCCTATGAAAGTCGAGTTTATCCGTTATCCCCGGCTGGACCCTTATCTCCCAGTCGGGAATTTTAACTCTGCGAAGAGGTGTCAGGCATGGGGTTTAGTCCGACCGCTGTTGCTACGGTCACACGGTTTTTTCAGCTGACCGGCTTCACTCAGTCTGGACGTTAGGTGTTAACAGGTGGTGTCGGCTATTTCTAAACCTGGGATGTCACACCTCTGCGTTCTCTTTGTCCTGCACTAGTTTTTTTTTTTTTTTTTTTTTTTTCCCGCGTTTCCATCCTGTTTCAGGATATTGCGGTCAACACCAGCATCTTTCAGCTGTATGTTGATTCCTAGGCTAGATTACGCTCATCAGCACGCCACGACTTTCTGAGCGACCGGCTCCATACTCTCATAAGTCACTTTTGCGATTCGAACCACTGCTAATTCTCGTCGCGTCACGTGACGAGAGTATTCGGGGTTAGCGGAGAAAGCTGCTAACTCTCGGCCATGGAGCGGGCATGTCCTGCACTAGTGGTGGTAGATAATTGATTTTTCCCACCGTTTCTAGAAAACGTAAATTTTTGCCGTAGCATTGTAAGCGCTCAGCATCGTTTTATTTTATTATATTTCCTCCTCTTATGTTTTACTATTTTTCTTGTGTATTTTTATTTCTTTTTCTTTTTTTTTTTCTTTTTGTGTGGAATGAGGCACACACTCTAATGCTGCCGAGGCGTTTGGTCACACCCATTAATAATAATTCACCAGAATCACCAGACATATTTAGGTTACAATGTAAAGCAAGGATGAGGGAACAGACAGCTATTAGAATTAGATGAAACATTTCAGTCTAGTGCTAAACTTGACATATTTAACTCTATCGTCAAATCAGTACTGACTGCATGGATCAGAAACACGGAGAAGGAATAAAATAATTACTAATCAACTACAAACATTCATTACCTAGTCCCCGTGCAGAATCAAGGGACTAAAATAGTATGACAAAATCACAAATGCGGAGCTTTTGGTGAGAACTAAGCAAATTCCAGTTAATAAAGAGGCGAGGAAAAGACGCTGGCGCATAGAGAAAACTGTTTAATAGTATAAACAAAACGTTATTTCTACGGATCACACAGGACAAACTAACTAAAGGGAGCTCGTAAACGTATTGAGATGTATATTAGAAACTAGATAAATAATAGCCGGCTTCGTGGCATAGAGGTTATGACTTTTCTCCGTAATCTCGTATACTCTCGTCGGTAACGTGATGACGGTTCAAATCAGCAGTGGTTCGAATCGCATCGGTAACTTACGGGGTATGTGAGCCGGCCGCTCAGAAAGCAATGGCAAACTACTGAGCGTAATCTTGCCAAGAGATCAACATTCAGCTGCTAGATGCTGGTGTTGACAGCTAAGTCCTGTAAAGGATATGCTAAAAAAAAAAAAAAAAAGATAAATAATATGGAGATGAAATGGAGGGAGTTGCAGGAGATGGCAAACGATATGAAGGTTAGCGTTAGTTGGTTGAGGGCATATGCTCCATTGCGGGATAAACGGCAAAAGATGAAGAAGATTTCATTACTATATTGTTTGCAAGTGTCCTGAACCAGGACAGAATTTGATAAAATTGTTATAATGCTTCGCTGAATTAGGTGTATTTTGCGTATTTTACCAAATTGTTTTTTTTTTTTTTTAATTATGGTCTTTTAATTTACAGAAAGTCATAGATTCTGCAACAGAGTTCAAGATGCTTACACTCTAAGATGCTGCCCACAGGTATGTGCTTTGGTGTATTTGCTTGTTGGCAATTAAAATCGTTGTTCAGCTGTGTATATAATATAGTAACATTGTAAGTAGAGAACTGTGCAGAGTCAAACTGAAGATTGTTCCATTGATACTATATATAATACTTAAAAAACATTCTTATTTCACCGGATACATACACATTTCAACTTGTTAGTCTCCCGTGCCCTAACACAAATGATGAAAACACATGTATGGCGGGGACAAACCTTGTGAAACCATTCATGCAACTAGTTGATGGCCGTCAGCGGCATGTGTTAATAGGCGTTTATCTAGATATACAAGAAATTTCAAAATTGGGGAGGTGGGCGGGGGGGGGGGTGGAAGAACGTCTGAGCGGATCAGGGAGAGATAACATGGGATTTCAAAGATCACCACATGGCACAGAAAAAAAAGGAAAGTATGTTTATCCTGAATTCGAGATGTTAACAGTTGTTATTACTGAAACGCAAGCCATGGTATTAATTTATGTCTGAAGTATCCTGTTCCGGCATAAAAAGAAAATAAGGGCATGAAGCAAAGTTCGCTTCATTAATGTGAACACCAATTAATTTGGGAAGGCTTTCCGAATTACACAGAAAAATATAAACGGTAACGAACAATATATTTGTGAATAGTGTATTTATAAATAGATTAGTCAAGCAATACGTTTCGTGGACTAAAGCTATGAAGTATTTTTCCTAACAGGATACCCCTAGTTCATGGTACTAGATAATATTCGTATACAGCTAGTCAGCAGCCTGGAAAACAATTGTCATCAAGAGGACGACCCTGACATTTAAATGGTGTCCAGATTGTTGAAAAACGTAAACGGGTGAAGGGATTTATTATAAGGTGTGAACTATTAAACCGCTTTTAATGCGAGTTGAATGTAAACTACGAGCTCGTAGTTTCTATACACAGTGACTAGTGAAGTCACCTCCCAGCTTAGGATAGATTACGTATAGAGCAGTGGTTCCCAAGCTTTTCAAGCAGAGGGCCATATCTACTATTTTCGGTAGTTAAGCGGGCCACAAGGTTATAAAATTATAAAAGTCGTGCAATATTATTTCTACCTTTCTTAACTTTCGTCAACAACATTCTAAAACTTTAAAGGCAGTCAGTGTCAGTACTACACTGTGTATTTTTTTTTTTTTTTAAACTCAAAAGTTCATTTAACAATAAATTTTAAATCAGTTTCGAAAATCGCTATTAATATAATTAATTTACAGCTGTAACGGTGCTTCATAATCAGTTACTTAAAGTCCAGATGCCAGTTTATCAATGTCTTGGCATAAATCTTTCGTGTCCAAAGTCTTCCAAAGAATTCACGACAAGCAACGTCTTCACATTTTCGCTTTACCATTGTTTGATTTTAAATTTTACACGCTCATATTTATAGGCTTCAACGGAAAATGTTTATGTGAAAAAATTTAATTTCAACACAATACTACCGACTCTGCTAAATAGTTGTAACAGACGACAACATGGCGCATTGCGCATCTGGTTGGTCGACAAGGCTGAGATTTGGGAACTTCATAACGTTTCGTTGCGAAACGCTGACGGGGCGAACCGAGTGCATTTTTGAAATTATTAAAATATATAACGAGGCCTCGCGTGCCACTTTCTGGCAGCTGGCGGGCCACAAGTGGCCCGCGGGCCGTGGTTTGGGAACCTCTGGTATAGAGCATTATGCACTCTGTGAATATGCATACTAAATGTGGGTATATTTGTCATCAGCTCCTGATACTTAGTGATGACACATCACCTAAATCTGGTCATTGTAACAGCCAGTTTTTGTTTTCACTTTCAAACCATAGCGTTTGATCAATGTAAACAATATTTTTCAATTGTTTGGATGGAGAAAAGGCGTGGTTGAATAACTATCGATGCCCGAAGCTCAAGCACATGTAGCAGCCAAGTGAGAGTTATAAGCTCTCTGACATATATTACACCGGCTGAGGTGTATCTATGAATAACTTTCAAAAGGTAAACGCATTAGTTATTCATACAATCTACAGACCTACACATCGTAGTGCTGGAAACCTAAAATTATCCTTATCTCCTTACAAGTACCAAACATGTCATTTTAGAGCATCGAATAGTGTTATATACCTTGCGAAGATATTACAAGTAACCTTTGTATGAGCATAAATCTATAGAAATGGCATGTCACGTGTCGCCTATGTATGAGAGGTTCTATCAAAATACAATTTTCCCGTACCATCGGCTGAGCATAGTGACAGATTGAAGGAAATTAAAAGCATAATACTATCTGAAGAATCTGATATAGACCGCATTACAAATGTAGCAGAGAAAGGATAAGATTTCACAGACATACGATTAAGTACTTGAATGAAAAGCCACTGAACCAACACATTAACACCTTCTTATATATAACAGAACTGATCAATACCTTAGAAGGATATGGAATAGGCCAAATCACCAGACTGCTGAACACAATATATGATATTTGAGATATACCTACTGAATTATGTAATTCTATATTTATTGCAATCCCAAGGAAATCAGGAGCCTTGGAATGTGATCAAAATCGAAAAATTAGTATAATGAGTCACATTACAAAGAGTTTTCTAAGAATTATCATGCAAAGCTTTAGGAAGAAAATACAACCCGAAATAGGGGAAGAACAATTTGGGTTTGTAGAAGGCAAAGGCACAATTAATGCTGTGTATATGCTGAGAACATTAATGAACGTTCGATAGAAGTAAACAAAGAACTTCATGTTTGTTTTATTGATTACACAAGAGCTTTTGATAAAGTAAGACATGTCAATATGATAAAGATTCTTGCAGATTCTACTAATTGATGGAAAGACCTTAGACTTTTAAAAACATATATTGGATTCAACAAGCTGCCATAAAAATTGATAGTGAAGTAAGTCAATATAACCCTATTAAAGATAGGCGTACGACAGGAGTGTATAATGTCTCCAGATCTTTGTTTCCCTGTAAAATATTTTCCGAAATGTAGAAGATATGAAAGGAATCATCATTTGGGGGGGGGGGGGGGGGGGGGGGCGTAATATCAATAACATTTATGGTGTTGTTTAATGGACCGTCTCTTATATGAGGACAACTGTCCAGACATGTAAACCCACAGTAGATCTCTAGAAGGTTTGATTTCATTAATGGTGATAATATTGCATGTATCACTACTTTAATATATCAGGTAGGATTTCAATGTAGCAGACTGAAGATGATGTATAAATATCTTATGGGTCAACATGAATGCTGTATCCATGATATTTGTTGTTCTCAGTATGAAATGATTTATTAGCTTGTCAATATTGTTGTATAATATTGTGCATGCTGGTTGTTAAATATATGCATATGATACAGTAGGCCCTATTGATTGAAGACAATGAGCAGGATCTGCAACATTTAGTAGATGTAGTTGTTGCACACAGTGAACAAATAGGGTTGGAATGAAATTGTAAGAAGACACAGATTATGTTCGTCACTAGGAGGAAGTAAATACTACAATGCAATATGCAAGTAAATGGGGATATTCTTAAACAAATGAATCAGTATAATTATCTCGGAACAGTCATAACATCTGATGGGAGATGCCTTGAAGAGATTAGAACAAAAATCGCCATGCCTAAAGTAGCCTTTTGCAAGATGAAAAACATATTGACCAATAAACAGATGCCAATAGCAACCAGAAAAAGAGTGTTGAGATGCTACGTAGAGCCTGTATTTTTGTATGCATGTCAAGCATGGACACTGAGCAGACAAGCTGCAAAACATCTGATGGCTGTGGAGATGGGTTTCTGAGGAAAATATAAAGAATACTATGGACAGACATAAAAACGAATGACCAAGTCCTATAAGAAACAAATGAAAATCGTACACTGATTAGAGAAATAAGACGTAGACAGTCAAAATTTTTTGGACACGTTATGAGAGGAAATAAATTGGAAAACTGTATGACAACGAGGGGAAGAGAACAAAGAGAAGGCAGAGAAGTAAATACCTGGGTGGCTTGGCCACGTGATATGGCATAGACAAGAATACTGGGCTGATCCACGACTTTGGTAATCGAGGGAGATGGCGAATCATGACCGTCCACGTTTATCGACATGATACATGATGAATGAATATATATAGCAGAGTTTGAAGTGTGTGTGTGTGTGCGCGCGCGCGCGCGCGCGTGTGTGTATGTAAAACATTGTTATAGTGTACACTTAATTTACCTATATGCATGGAAAATATCTCGCAATTTTATTTCCTGATAATTAAAGAGTATCATGCCAACGCATTCTCAGAGACAAGGATTCTATAAATGGAAGAAGATTTTATAGGTAAAAGAGAAATTAATGTCTCTCATCATCTCATCTCATCAGATTCCTCTTGTATCCTGCGGTGTCGAGAGAAGTGTAAACAGCAGGAGAGTGCCCGCTTATGGGCTTCATGTATCAATATTCCCATGGACTCTGCTATTCCCTCCGTCTATCGTTTACGTGGTCGGCCTCTTCCTCTGCTTCTATCTGGTCTGTACATCATTGCTTGTCGTGGTATACTGTTAGTTGATAATCTTATCTACTTGCAGAGCCAAAGCATTTTATTTGCTGCCTTTAATAGAAATCTAGTGCTGCTATAAACCCCTCACCCCCCCCCCCCCTTTTTTTTTTTAAAGTCCAGATATCTTCATTTCTGATCTATCTCTTCTTGATAAATTGAGTATTCTTCTCGGGAATCTCATTTCTGTTGTTGTGATTTTTCTTTCTTCTTTTTCTGTCATTGTCCAGGTGTGGCATTGGTAGCATAGACTTGGTAGGAAGATTGTGTTGTAAGGTGCTTTCTTAGTAGATATTGATACGAGTTTGTTTTTTCAGTATTGGTGCATTTTGTCCAATGAGCTGGTTTGCCTTATTGCATATATTTTGCATTCTGACCAATAAAAAGATGTCAATTGAAACGAGAAAAAGAGTGTTGAGGGGATACATAGAGCCTGTTCTTTTGTATGGATGTGAAACTTGGACAATGAGCAGTCAAGCTGAAAAACATCTGATGGCTGCAGAAATGTGGTTTCTGAGGAAAATGCAAAGAATACCATGGACAGACAGAAAAACCAATGACCAAGTACTACAGGAGACAAATGAACATCGTAAGCTGATTGGAGAGATTAGACGTAGACAGTCAAAATTTTTTGGAAATGTTGGACTACGTTAGCCATGGCCCCGAAGGGACCTGTTGCCAGGACGCATGACTAGGACGTGTTAGTTGGTCTTGGCCAGTATAGAACCTAGCCCTGGTGCCTTGGAAACACCTTGCGTCCCAAATCGGTTTTAAAACTTGAGGTTTACGTCAGATATCAAAGAAGCGTATTTATCCACCTCCTCCGGTGTGACGTTTGGTTGCAATGACAATGTAGGAAAGTGAGTAAAGTTTTATGTTCTCAACTCTTCTTCCCAAAGACCAAGTTTCATTAGAAATGCAGAAATATGATCACCCATCTTATTAATTAATTGATCTTTCCTTTGTAGACACGTATTAACGTCATTTAGGTGGTTAGTTATATCGACCAGAAATGCAAAGTCGCAAACCCACTCTTTGTCTTCAAACTCTGGGATACATTTTGACTTGCTTGCTAAGAATGATTGTATTTCTTGCTGCAAATCAAACACTCCTTTCAATATGTTGGCACGGTTCAGCCATCTTACGTCTGCATTAAATTTAACGGCATTATCCAAAGACTTTAGAAATTCTTGGAACTGACATTTATTCAACCCATTTGACGTAATGAAGATCATTGTTTCGACGATCTGGGTGGCCGAGTAGGGGTATTCCGTATCAAAGAAGAGATAAGGTGCCTCCTTCCCTCCGCTAGCCTACGGGGCACCCTTGGGCAAGGTGGAGTACCCGTTTAGCCCCCCCCCCCCCCCCATCAGGGTTACGTGAAGCTATATATGCAAGTGGTGGATGAAGTTGAAGAGCAGCCAACAGATAGATGTAGGTTATGGTCTCCAGCTTCACGACGGTAAGCAGAGGATCTCTTTTTTGTTTTGGAGACAATGGCTACGGTCAACGACCAGTATGGTCACGCCTAGGAAGGAAAGCAATGGCAAACTACCTTCTTTACAGATGCCAAGAATATTGCCAGAATACTGTTCTGCCTTTTTCCCAGCTCGCTATCCACCAAACAATCCGGCAGTGTAACAGGAGCAACGTCAATAAACATTAAATGACTTGAGGAAGACTGGCATTTCTTGTCATTCAACTTTTATTTGAATGGATTGTCACGTCAGGAAAAAAAGTCACCGTTCCCATGTTGGTGGAAGGGTCGGTGACATGTTAATAAGCATACGCATAATATCAATATTCACTGGCGTTCCAAATATATATACCTTTAATTATCAGAATGTCAAGATCGATAGCATCCTTGCCGATAATCATAACAAAAACTACTTACGAAGAAACCATGTCTGTTGACAACTTGCTAGCGCTGAGCCATTCTCTAGAATTTTTGTCTAAATATCCATGGCCGACCTTCCGTCCTGACTCCAGAGTGTGCCTTATTTACGTATCTTACACGAAAGGTTATTTACTTCTTCAATATACCTCTTCTGAAGGAACTTACGATAATAATTCACCGCTGTCAATTTTATGCCGCCTTGGTTCCATCATCCCCCAGACCTAACTGTCTGTTCATGACGTATTACGCAGTGACGTTTTTCACACAGTGATGTCACTTACCGACCTTTGCCTCTGCTGCTTCGAGAGTAACCCTTCGGGTTCTTTTTCACTTTAAATTATGTGTCTCATTCAGAAGTGCAAAAGAGTATCAACATTGAAAGTAGAAACCTGGAATGTAACAACTATGAGCGGGGATGGAAAATTTGATAACATCAAGAATGAAATGAGAAGACTAAATATTGACCTGTTAGGTATATGTGAGACCATATGGACAGGAATGGGCATTATAACATCTGAGGAATATAGAATAATCTATTCAGTGGAGAGAAACAACAGCGAGGAGTAGCAATTATAATGGATACAGAGAGATCAAAATCGATCAAAGGATATTGAACTGTATCGGGCAGAGTGTTACTGGTGAAGTTGAATGGAAGACCTTTTGATGTCAACGTCATACAAGTTTATGTACCAACAGCAGACAGTAGTGATGACAGCCTTCAAGAGAAAGCTTTCAAGAAATGCAAGAATTCTGAAGTAAATATCATAATGGGTGACTTGAATTCCAAAGCTGGAAATCAACAGGACGGGTGCATAGTAGACAAGTATGGACTAGAGGAACAGAATAGAAAGAAGTTGCAGACTTGTACAGAGCACTATGTGATTATTGGAAACACTTGATATCAAAAGCATCCAAGGATAGTATAGACATGGAGGAGTTCTGATGATAAGATCAGAAATCAGATTGATTACATTCTCATCAACAGAAATTTTCGAAATACCTTAAAAGTCGAAAAACTATACCAAGCGCAGACTGCTACAGCGACCATAGATTAATCTTAAGCAATTTACATATAACATTAAAGAAAGTCAAATATACACCAAGAAACACAACATTTGATCTACAGGCACTGAAGAGTGAGGAGATTAAAAAAAAAAAAAAAAAATTCAACGTAGAGGTAAAGAACAGATTCAATGCATTTTCCGATATGCAAATATTATTTCAAGGCATCAGTGACCAATGGGAAATATTAAAGAAATCAGTCAACCAAGCTGCAGAAACAACCATCCCAAAAATAAAGATAATAGTACGCAAGAAATGGATGGCTGAAGACATCTCAAAACTCATGGAAATAAGAAGAAATAACAAAAATAACAGGGAAAAGTATAAAAGAGATTCACAGGGAAATTAGGAAGCTATGCAAAGAGGCAAAAGAAACATGGCTTGGGGAAAATTGCAAGGAAATTGAATACCAACACAACAGACGGAATACCACATTAATGCACAAAAGAATAATGACATCACTAACAAAAGAACACACACATCAACGGGCTGCCTAAAAACAAAAGATGGCAACATCATAATAGAAAAAAGATCAGATTTTACATACGTGATCAGATTATGTGAAATACCTTTATGATGATACAAGAGAAGATCAATATGATCATCGGAATAATAATGGTGGGCCATCAATTTTGAAGATGGAAGTTCAAAATGCTCTTAACAATGTGAAAACTGGCAAGACCTCAGGTACAGATAACATCACAATAAAAATGATCAATGCATTAAAAAAATATGAGATAGACCAAGTCACCAGACTGCTGAACGCAGTATACGATGCTGGAGATATACCCCCTGAATTATGTAATTCTATATTTATTGCAATCCCGAAGAAATCATGAGCCTTGGAATATGATCAACGTTGAACAATTAGTATAATGAGCCACGTCACAAAGATGTTGCTGAGAATATGCAAAGACTTAGGAAGAAACTACACCCCGAAATAGGAGAAGAACAATGTGGGTTTGTACAAGGCAAGGGTAAAGTAAATGTTGTGTATTTACTGAGAACAGTATTTGAACGTTCTATAGAAGTAAACAATGATCTATATCTTTGCTTTATTGACTACACAAAGGCTTTCGAATCATTACAGAATCATTACGATGCAGAACACTGCCGGCAAGTTACTGGAGAAAATTGTAGCACACAGACTTGCTTGTGACTTGGAACAACTCAATTGCTTCCCGCCCACACTTGGAGGATACAGACGCAACAAAGAGTCATGGCTGAATGCGGCGGTCTTTGCTCAAGATGTTTACGAAGGATTTCAGGTCAGAGAAGAGACATGTGCGGCCGCCATAGACTTAGAGGACGCATATAACAGAGTATCTTTCGAGCACTTGATGCAAACCCTCCTCAGACTGAAAGTGCACTCTCACTGGCTAGCTGCAGTTCTGCTCCAAAGGAAGGTGATGCTAAGATGCGGGAGTTGGTCTTCTGAGCCAATAACGATATGTCCAGGATTGCCGCAGGGTTCACCACTGTCACCAGTACTATTCAACGTGTATACGGTGCCGATCACTGAACAACAGTTGGACGGAAGGGGTAGGACTCTGTCATTCGTTGACGACATCTTCGTGTATCGACAGGGTCGAGATAGACATGCGGTTGCCAATGATATGCAGGGCGAACTAGATCGAATTTCCTCATGGTGTGCTGATGCCGTGCCCTTGTCAACCCTGCAAAGGCATCGGTTACATGGTTCTCACTAAACAACCATATGGTGAAAACAGACCTGCTGGCAGTAAAAATGGATGGGAGCATTTTGAGTAGAACCCAGTCAATGACATATCTTGGCGTGAGGCTTGATCGTAGCCTGTCCTTCAGAGATCATGTCGATTATGTCATAACGAAGGCTCGAAAAGGTTTGTAAGCAATGAGAGTCATGGCGACTGCCAATATCGAGCAAAGACTGCTAATACTTCTGTTCCAAGGACTTGTGCTTTCACGCATCGAGTATGCCCTGGCCATCCTCACTGTCAGCCCTACATAGATTGGAAGACTTGAAAAGGTACAAAACGAAACCATGCGCATCATTTTGGGCTGCACGAGAGACACCAGCTGTGTAGCAATGAGATACCTCCTTGACTTCCGGACAATGGAACACAGGATAAAGATCTGGAGAGCTCGTGCATACTTAAATATAAGTGCAGATGAGCAGCACCCTCTGCATGACGCTATATTCAGAGAAAAGATGAGCAAATCATGGATGGGTCGGGCGGAAGATGTCGTCAGACAGGTCTGCAGTCTTACCAGTATCAACCCCGGCAAGGAATGGGTGTCGGTGCCTCCAGCTTTTAAGTGCACTTTCTCCTGCATTATCATACTCGACAGACGGTGCAGAGAGCAGAACCCTGCCGATGTCAATGCAGAGGTTAACGCGCTCATCTATGAACACTCAGATAGCCCCGAAGTGCTCATCCATACAGATGGATCTGTTGTAAAGCAGCAGAGAAGTGCGTGGGAATTTACAGCCCGTTCAGCGGGCCGAACCGTTCAAGAATCCAGTGGTGCCCACTCTATGACCACGAGCAGCATGACGATGGAGGTGATGGCAGTTACACAGGCATTCATATGGCTGGAATCACAGCATTATACCAACGTGTGTGTACTAAGTGATTCAATGAGCATGATTCAGAAGGTCGAAGCTGGATCTGTACGTAGACAGTGGACTGAGTCGCTGCGGAAGTTTGTTGTCCGTAAAGTCACCTTCATCTTCGTCCCGGGACATGCGGGAGTCGATGGAAATGAACGAGCTGATAAACTGGCTGGCTCTGCACCCCCTGTAGATGGCCAGCCCATGGATCGTGACGATGTTATTAACGTCCTCAAAGATATGGCGAGAACAGAGGACTTTGACGTCAGTGATTCCACATCGCTGTCCAAGATGAAAGACCTGGGAGTAAGAATCGGCACAGCCAGACGCGAGAGGTACATCGGGAGAACAAAGCGCCTCGTCAACCAACACAGAACTGGCTCTATTAGCCACCGGACGCTGATGCATATGCTGGGGGGAGGGAGGATCTGAGCACCTATGGACATGTCCGGAGTGCAATGAAGATACCCCAACTGTTAACTGATAACTGACAAAGGCTTTCGATAAAGTGAGACATGTCGACATGATAAGGATGCTTGAAGATCTACAAATTGATGGAAAAGACCTTAGGCTTGTAAAAATCATATATTGGAAACAACAAGCTGCCATCAAAATTGATATTGAGGTATGTCAATATCAGCCTATTAAAAAAGGTGTGAGACAGGGATGTGTAATATCTCCAGAGTTTTTTTCTCTGTACAGTGAAAATATTTTCAGAAATATAGAAGATATGGAAGGAATCAACATTGGCGGTTACATCAATAACATTAGATATGCAGATGGTACGGTCTTGATTGCTGACAACGAACAGGAACTCCAACATTTAGTAGATGCGGTTGTTGCACACAGTGAACAACTAGGGTTAGAATAGAATAGTAAGAATACACAGATTATGGTCGTCACTGGAAAGAAGGAAATACCACAATGTGATATACGAGTAAATAGACATATTTTTAAGCAAGTGAATCGGTACAGTTATCTCGGAACAGTCATAACACCTGATGGGAGATGCCTTGAAGAGATTAGAACAAGAATTGCCTTTGCGAAGGTAGCCTTTTTCAAGATGAAAAACATACTGACCAATAAACAGATTTCAATTGAAACGAGAAAAAGAGTCTTGAAGTGCTACATAGAATTTGTACTTTTGTATGGATATGAAGCGTGGGCACTTAGCAGTCAAGCTGAAAAGCATCTGATAGCTGCATGCGGCCCTCGGGCCTCGTGTTGGCCACCCCTGGTTTAGACTGTTCATGTAGTCTTGCAATTTATCTTCCGATTTTGCTAATAGTGTTGTTTGACATCATCTTCATTGGTCTTAGTTGGTGCGTAGACACTCACAATGGTTGCATGCTTCCTTCTATTCAGCAGGGGCAATTTAATGGTTATGAGGCTGTCGTTTATAGCCTTTGGAAATCCAGCCAGTTTGCCGACCAGGGCCGACTTAATGGCAAATCCCACACCGGATTGGTGTCTTTCCTCGCTTTTCCTTCCACTCCAGAAAAATGTGTAGCCGGCACCTATTTCACAAATTTGGCCTTCTTCTGCAAGTAGTGTCTCGCTTAAGGCTGCAATGTCGATGTTGTACCTGCCCAGCTCTCTCTCTCAATCAGTGCTGTTCGTCTCTCTGGACCCGACGCGCCGTCTCTGTCAAGTAGGGTGCGTACATTCCAAGTTCCGATTGTTAAGGGAATATGGTTTGCTCTTTTAGCTTTACCTGTTTTTTCTTTGTTTGTATGTCGACCGCAGTTTAGGGTACCCACCAACCGCGGCTAGCTGGTTAGGTAGTGATGGAGCAGACAATGTTTAGGGCACCTTTTCTAGCCCTTTCCTCGTGCTATGGAGGAGAGCAGTGTGTTCCTATAGAGGGCTGCTCAGTCGCTCAGGGGGCTGCCGAATCCCACAGCTGCTCCGGTCAGTAGAAGACGACCATATGGCCTGAGCCGCCTGTGTGCAGGTCTGCGACTACGGCTGCCAGCGTACCCACGCCTGCCGCTTCGCCGCTCGCCCATCGCCACAGAGCTTGAAGGTGATATATGACGTTGGATGAAGAATTACTTGCGCGATGAATTGGATTAAAGTGAGGAAGAGTTGCGCAATTCGTCGACCTCACTCTCTCGCCTGAGTCCATCTGAATCCAGTGGCAGGACAAGTCAAGACGACTGGAGAAGAATACAGGTGCAGTGGATGACCAGGGCGCTCTTCGTGCCTTGCCGTGCTCATTACGTTCCACACCGCTTTGCAGGTAAACGCCGTCTTGCCCGTTGAATCAGGAATGATTTCTTCCGCGCAGTCTGCCGGATCCTGTCTTCACATACTGGGTAGGCATGCCCTAGTTCACCGCTTGGTTTGACATCAAATCTGCTACCCGCGCCTGGTTTAACCAGCCGCTCACAGCTGTTGCCCGGGTGTGGCCGCTGTCGCATGCTGAGCCACAGGCGTGAGCTGGGTGTCAGGCTTGGACCAGTGCGGGATGGGTCCTGAAAAGGACATGAGAGTCATCCTTACCAAAGGTGCTACAAATGCCTGACACCCCGTACCCCCCTTGCTAATAGTGCTTGGTCATCCGCAAACAGGAGTTCTCTAATGGTATAATTTGCAGATGGTTTTTCTTCTGTGTTCTCGTCATGCGGTGTTTTTGCGGTCTCTGCTTGGCTGGTTTCTTTACATATGTTCTCTATATAGGTTACTAGCTGACACGGCCCGGCTTCGCCCAGACTCTGGTGGGGAGCATCTCATTTAATTCATATAAGTAGTCATATAAGCTCCCGTTCCCGACTGTCTGTCTGTCTGTCTGTCTGTCTGTCTGTCTGACCCGGCCCAGCCCATGGTGGAGAGCATCTCATTTAAATCATATAAGTAGTCATATAAGATCCCGTTCCCGACTATCTGTATGTCTGTCTGTCTTGGGTAAATGGAGGAGGAAGGAGGAAGAGGGAGGTGGAGGAGGGAAGAGGAGGGAGGAGGAGGGAGGAGGAGACAGGAGGAATAGGAGGGAGGAGGAGGGATTAGGAAGAGGAGGGAGGAGTAGGGTGGAGGAGGAGGGGGAGGAGGAGGGAGGAGGAAGAGGGAGAAGGAGGGAGGAGGAGATCGCAGGAGGAGGAGGAGGAGGAGAGGGAGGAGGAGGAGGGAGAGGGAGGAGGAGGGAGGAGGAGGAGAGAGTAGGCGGAGGGAGGAGGAGGGAGGAGGAGACAGGAGGAATAGGAGGGAGGAGGAGGGATTAGGAAGAGGAGGGAGGAGTAGGGTGGAGGAGGAGGGGGAGGAGGAGGGAGGAGGAAGAGGGAGAAGGAGGGAGGAGGAGATCGCAGGAGGAGGAGGAGGAGGAGAGGGAGGAGGAGGAGGGAGAGGGAGGAGGAGGGAGGAGGAGGAGAGAGTAGGCGGAGGGAGGAGGCGGAGGGAGCAGGAAGAGGGAGGAAGAGGGAGGAGGAGGAGGGAGGAGTAGAGAGTGGGAGGAGGGAGGAGGCGGAGGGAGGAAGAGGGAGGAGGAGGAGGGAGGAGGAGGAAGAGGGAGGAGGAGGAATGTGAAGGGAGGAGGAGGGAGGAGGTAAAGGGAGGAGGAGGGAGGAGGATAGAGGAGGAGGAGGGATGAGGAGGAAGAGGGAGGAGGAGGAATGTGAAGGGAGGAGGAGGGAGGAGGTAGAGAGAGGAGGAGGAGGGAGGAGGAGAATGGAGGAGGAGGGATGAGGAGGAGAGGGAGGAGGAGGGGGAGGAGGGGGAGGAGGAGGGAGGAAGAAGGAGGAGGGAGGAAGACGGATGAGGGGGAGGAGGGAGGGGGAGGAGGAGAAGGGAGGAGAAGGGAGGAGGAGGAGGGAGCAGGAGGAAGGAGGAGGGAGGAGGAGGAGGAAGAGGGAGGAGGAAGAGAGAGGAGAGAGGAGGGAGGAGGAGGGAGGAAGAGATAGGCGGAGAGAGGAGGAGGAGGGAGGAGGAGGAGTAGGGATGAATAGGAGGGAGGAGAAGGGAGGAGAAGAGATTAAGAGAAAGAGGGGGGAAAGGGGAGAAGGAGGAGGGAGGAGGGAGGAGGAGGAGGAAGAGGGATGAGGAGGGAGGAGGGAGGATGAGGAGGAGGGAGGAGGAGGAGGGAGGATGGTGAAGGAGGAGGAGGAGGGAGGAGGGTGAAAGAGGAGGAGGCGGGGGAGGAGGGAGGGGGAGGAGGAGGGGAGAAGGAGGAGGAGGGAGGAGAACGTAGGTGGGGGAGGATGAGAAGGGAGGAGGGAGAGGGAGGAGGAGGGAGGAGGAGGAGAGAGGAGGAGGGAGGAGGTGGAGGGAGAAGGAGGAGGGAGGAAGAGGTAGAAGGAGGAGGGAGAAGGAGGGAGGAGGAGACAGGAGGAATAGGAGGGAGGAGGAGGGATTAGGAAGAGGAGGGAGGAGTAGGGTGGAGGAGGAGGGGGAGGAGGAGGGAGGAGGAAGAGGGAGAAGGAGGGAGGAGGAGAGAGGAGGAGGAGGAGGAGGAGAAGGGAGTAGGAGGAGGGAGAGGGAGGAGGAGGGAGGAGGAGGAGAGAGTAGGCGGAGGGAGCAGGCGGAGGGAGCAGGAAGAGGGAGGAAGAGGGAGGAGGAAGAGGGAGAAGGAGGGAGGAGAAGGAGGAGGGAGGAGGAAGGAGGAGTAGAGAGTGGGAGGAGGGAGGAGGCGGAGGGAGGAAGAGGGAGGAGGAAGAGGGAGAAGGGAGGAGGAGGGAGGAGGTAGTAGGATGATTGATTGCCATCCCACCAGGTTAATATGTTATCGCGGACCTCAGAGAGAAGTGTCTATGTAGAAGACCATTTCCTGGACGTACGTATTTTGGGAGGGGGAGGAGGGAGGAGGGAGGAGGAGGAAGAAGAAAAAAAAACTACGACAGTTGGCATCTCTGGAATGAAAGGAAGGCGTGTAGAAAATTTCATCTCAATCGGATGGGCCGTTCGCGAGCGTATAAAGGACATACGGACAGAGATACATAAATACATACAGAGATACATACGCACATCCTAATTTATATATAAGATGAACAGGAGAGGGGACGGGACACAACCTTGTCGTACTCCGGATCTTATGGTGAAGGGTTCCGATTGTCCTCCAGTTACTCTCACAATGCATTCACTGTTTTTGTATAAGCTTCTACATATGCTCACTCCATATTGTTTAAGGATTTCCCACAGCTTGTTTCTATCTATTCTATCAAATGCCTTTTCTTGGTCGACAAAGGGTAAGTATAATGTATAGTTAGTTAGTTAGTCGATAGATCATCCTCACTGCACATCGAAACATTCAGTCCATAAGTGCTCGGGTCTCTTCCTCAGTTCTGTGTTGGTTTATTAATCTTCTCTGGATTCCTGCGTAGTGTTCTTGTTTGGCCACTTCTCTTTTAATTTGCTGTTCTCTCATCCTGACCATGATTGTAGATCCACAGTCATCACTTGGATCTTGCAAACGATTTACTTCTCGTAAAGCATTCAGAATGTCAGCCTGGTCCATGGCGCGTCCACCTTCCACAGTAGCCTTACCTGCGAGCTTGTCAGCCCGCTCACATCCTTGTACACCCGCATGCCTGTCATGAAAATGAAACTAATCTTTCCCAGCCGAGACCGCTCCTGAGACAGCAACCACTCTCTTCGGATCCACCCCATCTCTTGTGAAAGTATAATGTGTCAGTACCAATACAGAAGTGAAAGGTAATGATGATCAGAAAAATATAAAATACTATGTATCATTACCATCAGCAGCCCTGCTAGTTAGCAATATAGTTCATGCCTCCCCATAGACCTCAGTCGTTGATTTGTAATAATAATAATATTTAATCATATTAATTCGTATTAGGATTCATGGAAACCTGGAATAATTATCATGTGCCATGTCGATTGGCTTGAGAATAATGCCTTTCCACATTGGTTTATCTTTAACAGCCAGTTGCAGTTTATGTACTGACCCTTTTCCCTGCTACATCTATGGTTTTCAATGTACTCATGTGAATAATGTAAAATCATGATAGGATTAATGTTATCCTACCATAAGGATATTCCATCAATAGTCTTGCAATAATCAAGTTGTTGTTTAAGGTAATAAGATTGTGGTATACTTTAAGATAATATGTAAAGCCTCACATGAGGCGAATACATGAATAAATGGTACATATAAACCAAGTTCTTTTAATAAGTATGTTCATCACAAATTTCTTTGAAGGTGTCAACAACCTCTAGTTCACTGTGCTTATTATAAATATAACCAAGTTGATGTATGAAGGATTAAGCAGGATAATATTATTATATTTCTCATACCAAATTCCTCAGCACAGTTAATAATATGTGTGCACTGTGTACACGGGTTAACTTACATGAGAAATAATTAACTGTTATTCTGGGAAGTGAAAAATTATGTGAGAATGATTATAGTGCAATGCTGTTATGCTTGCTTTTTAAAGCACATCTTGCAGACAGTCACACTCACTCTGTTTAACACACACAAGTGCTCAATGTTTCCTGTCTTATGTGCCCAAGGATTGTGAAAGTGTAAACCAGTTCCATCATTTAGAGATTTAGGAAATGAACTACAAAACAGGTTATTGATCATTCTGATTTTTATTTACACCCACTATCATCATCAAAATAGAAAAGCTCCCCAATGTTGTTTGTAAAACCCACTATGTAGAACATTCCACAGTACTGTTTTTCTTCTTCTTCTTCTTTTTCTTCTTCTTCTTCTTCTTCTTCTTCTTCTTCTTCTTCTTCTTCTTCTTCTTCTTTTTCTTCTTCTTCTTTTTCTTCTTCTTCTTCTTCTTCCTCTTCTTCTTCTTCTTCTTCTTCTTCTTCTTCATCTTCTTCTTCTTCTTCTTTTTCTTCTTCTTCTTCTCTTTGTGAGTTACCTTCTTTCTAGAAATATTCATTACTCTTTCTATTCGTCCACGGTGTTCTCATCATTATTCCATAAAACCACATCTCTGCAGCTTCCACATAATTCTTCACACGCATGCTAATTATCAGGGATTCGTTTATGTATATCAGGACTAGCTCTACATAACTTTTAAGAACTATTTTTCCTCACCTCGATTGATAAATGTCAATTGCTAGGAATATTCATCATATTGTGAAATGCAGCTTTTGCACGGGCTATTCCCAAATAATTAAATACATTGACTTGTTTAAGATTAGTTAAATTCAGTTTGGTGTTATATTTGGCAAGACATTATTGTTTGTAATTACTATTAATTATATAGTTTCTTTTATTCATACCAATACTTCTGTTTTGTCCCTCTGTTGCAATTATATATATCATGTCTTGTAACTTTGTTTCATTTTCAGCTACCAAAGTCGTATAAGCATAACGCTGGTTGTTAGCACATTATCCCTACCACTTCATATTCCTGGCGTGTCTTGTATTGATCTCATTATTATTTCTTCTTCTTCTTCTTCTTCTTCTTCTTCTTCTTCTTCTTCTTCTTCAATTGTGCCCAATTCTTAACCCTTTGAAAATAAAGTTTGTTCGTTCGTTTGTTCGTTCGTTCTTCAGCGTTCCGAGCCATTGAGGTTCTTTGATGCAGATACAATCCGTCTCCATTCGTCTCTCTGGTTGACCTTCTCTTGTCAGTCGTTGATTCAAAGTGCTTGTAGGTCTGTATATATATTATCTCTCCACCGTCTTCTTGGCCTACTTCGGTCATTATTATTTCGTTATACAAAATAAACAGATCGGGTGATAGTACACAATCTTGCTAACATCCTGTTTTGTATGTTAAAAAGTTTCGAACTGATTATCAATTCTTATGACTGCCCTTTGTTTTCCCGTCAGGTTCATGGAATTGTCAACGACACACTGCATTTTGTCCGCTCAATCATAACAACAGAAATAAACAGTGCGACGGACAACCCCGTATCCTTAAGCAATCGTGTGATGCACTGCACACATCAGTAAATATTACTGCCTGTGGTATACCACCCAAAGCATTTTTGTTTAACATCTAACACGCTATCTTATTACCTTAAGATATGTTATTCTACTACTTTACGATGACAGTTTGCTTTATGTTAGAGACGTTTAACATTAGTGTTTTTTTTTTAAATCTGAAAATAATATAAAGCTATAATATATCAATAACTGTAAATTCGCAACAGATCTGTAACAATACTGTAAATTTAAAAACAACAATAATTTGACCCGAAGCAGTTTAGCGATATGGTCTGTGATTTTATTATGCAATCACAATTTTAGGGCTGAATACAAGGAGAAATAGGTGACCAAAATTTCCCTCATTTTCATTGGCGACGAGCCCATGAATCGAACACGCGTCCAACGTGTTCATGAGATTATCAGTGTAGCTCGCTATTAACTTTGCTAGCTGCACGCAATTATACTGTAAGGCAGTCACATAATGGGGTGGTTCTGCGTCGATAAGTACTCTTCGGATAAAATCTCAGGAAAGAAATCAAAAAAGATGTTTATAAACACATCACAGGCACGTATGATTCCTTGATAATATCAGATGGTGTTTGCAGAGATGGGTGAAATTGTCTCTGCCGGCAATTTTCACGGTGAATACCCAGCAAAGGTATTTGAAAAACGTATAAATTATGGCTTTTGCTCTTCTTCTTCAGTCAAATTATGAAGTTGCCGCCGCTTATTCTTATATTTATTTGTTGTCCTGCTGGTTAACGTACATCTTATTCTGTCTTTCCCTGCCTCTCTTATACATTATTTTCCCACATATGACTACTTTCTGTTTTTCATCAGGTCTTTTGATATGACACATAAATTTAATTGGTCTTATTTCTTCTGGTTTTGATGAGCCCATCTTGGAACACCCGCAGCTCTCAATAATTTCAGGGTTTGATTTCTCATCTGTCGACGATACTTTTAACAATCTTCCCAAAAACTATATTTCTGCTGCCTCCAGATACATTACCAATTTATTATTAATTGTCCGGCGTGTTAAAAAAAAAAAAAAGAACAAGCCACTCACAACTTTTCATTAAATGGAATTTTATATTTGTCGTCATACTTTAGCCTTTGCTGTAATCGAATATATGCGCATGGCTCGCGCACACACGCGCGCGCGCACACACACACACACACACACACACACACACACACACACACACACACACTCACACCACAGGGTTTGTTAACATGTGACTAAGGAAGATTGACAAACATGATACATACACTAACTAGATTTAAGAGCATGTATTCTCTTTTGAAGTCGTTAGTCAATTTTGCTGTTACAGTAATGTATTTCGTTGTCTTTCCTTTCTTCTCATCTCATCCGCAAATTTTATTTATGTTGTATTGGTAATGTATGTTCCTCATGTATGTTCCTCACAAAGGCTTTTGATAGAGTTAGACATGTCAACATGGTGGATATGCTTGCAGATCTACAAATTGATGGGAAAGACATTAGACTTATAAAAAAACATATATTGGAAACAACAAGCTGCCATAAGGATTGATAATGAAGTGGGACAATATCAACCTATTAAGAGAGGTGTTAGGCAGGGATGTGTAATGTCTCCAGATCTTTTTTTCCCTATACAGTGAAAATATTTTCAGAAATGTAGAAGATATAAATGTAATCAGCATTGGAGGAAGAAACATCAATAACATTAGATATGCAGATGATACAGTATTGATTGCAGACAATGCACATGATCTGCAACAATTAGTAGATGCGGTTGTTGTACACAGTGAGCAGCTGGGGTTGGAATTAAATTGTAAGAAGACACAGGTTATGGTCGTCACTAGGAAGAACGAAGTACCACAATGTAATATACAAGTAACTGGGAATATTCTTCAACAAGTGAATCGATACAATTATCTCGGAACAGTCATAACATCTGATGGGAGATGCCTTGAAGAGATTAGAACAAGAATCGCCATGGCGAAAGTAGCCCTTAGCAAGATGAAAAACATTCTGACCAATAAAAAGATGTCAATTGAAACGAGAAAAAGAGTGTTGAGGGGGTACATCGAGCGTGTTCTTTTGTATGGATGTGAAACTTGGACAATGTGCAGTCAAGCTGAAAATTATTTGATGGCTACAGAAATGTTGTTTCTGAGGAAAATGCAAAGAGTACCATGGACAGATAGAAAAACCAATGACCAAGTACTACAGGAGACAAATGAAAATCGTAGCCTGATTAGAGAAATTAGACGAAGACAGTCAAAATTTTTTGGACATGTCTTGAGAAGAAATGGATTGGAGAACTTATTGACAACTGGCAAGATCGAGGGGGAACAGACCAAGAGGAAGACCAAGAGGAAAATACCTGGATGGCTTGGCCACGTGGCATGGACGAGACAGGAATACTGAGCTAATCCACGACTCTGGTGATCGAGTGAAATGGTGAGTCATGACCGCCCACGCTTTCCGGCATGGCACATGATTGATTGATGTTCCTCATTGTGAATATATACAATCTTTAAAATAGGCTTTAAGAAGCTTAATCTCAAAATAACGGTGTTATAGCCATTAAAAGGCGGAAATGCATGTCCAAACACTGACACTGGCGTGCTAATATAGCTATCTGAGTTCAGCCCCATAGTCGAAGGAAAGTGTTCCCGACTACATACAACTATAGAGTGGACCGAGCCAAAAAAAAGTATCTGAGATTATTTCAAAAAGAACGGCAGAAGGGATGGGATCTAGTTACCCCAGGTCATGATGTCTTCATCGTATACGTAACATGACATACGTGACAGTGTGTGCCATTGGATTATCTTTACTTGGCGGTATGATGCATTGCTAGTGCGTAAGTAACATTATTTTACTATGTTAATGGCTCTCAGAAAATATGTTGATTAATGTAAATGTAGCCTTTTATATTTAACAAATTTATCTGTTGATATGATTTTGCTCTATTGAGATAATTTTCTATAAAATATTACAACGCCCTGTCTTCCTGTTCTTGCCTTGACGGTGCCTGAACTGTTCATCCCCAACAGGTGCTCGACTACCTAGCAATAGGGATCCACGAGCTGGCCAGCATGAGCGAGAGGAGGATCGAACGGCTGGTTAATCCAGGTATGAACAATAGAAGTTTTTTTTTCACCTCATCGGTGACAAGTTGCAAGGATTAAGCAAAGAGATATCATTCATAAGACTTTCACTACTTTTATTATAAAACACGAAATTATTTACGTTATTGTAATTATGTATACTATATGTTAATATTATAAGCGGTGATATTCATTGTATTAGTGTTATTACTATTATAAATATGACACCTCAACCATTATACAAGAAGAATTACTATAACTAATGTTACTACTGTTTCACCACCACCAACTACTACGACTACGGCTACTACTACTACTACTACTACTACTACTACTACTACTACTACTACTACTACTATTACTACTACTACTACTACTACTACTACTACTACTACTACTACTACTACTACTACTACTACTACTACTACTACTACTAGGAGAGAGAGAGAGAGAGAGAGAGAGAGAGAGAGAGAGAGAGAGAGCGCAACCATAATGGATATGCCGTTCTGTGTGTATGCGCAAATACATAGGTATAGACGTCTGTATATATGAAACAATAGGATATGCGTATGTATGTGTATATATATATATATATATTAATATATATATATATATATATATATATATATATATATATATATATATATATATATATATAATGTTGGGGGGGGGGGCTGTTTATAATATCATTACTTCTTTCTTGCTCACTACACTTAGCGAGAGATCAACAGCGACGAGAGAAGCTGAGGGCCCTATACCCTCAGTATATCTATCATCCGTCTGTCTCTTATTAAGACCTATCTGTCCTCTGTCTCTTACAACGAACAGCACCGAGAGGAGCTGTTACAGACACACTCACAGTATATCCATTATCCGGTCTCTCTCTAACATACGTTGTTCCATTATGGGATGTGCACTCACACACGGCAAGAGAAAACCTGTGGGTCACGCAACAGTACCACACAGCATAATAATCTTGCTTCGCCGTGCCTACCCATAACATGTGTATTACCGATGGTCTGATCTTATACAACCTCAATAACACAATGCATAGGGCAATTTGATCCTATAATACGTGGTATAACAACCTTACTGGCCCTATATCATAGGGAACAGTATGAGTATCATATTTGTAGTTCTTCCTATTCCGCATACCCCATGTGGCATATCGCAGGTACTATACCAACCCGTCTCTCTCTCTCTCTCTCTCTCTCTCTCTCTCTCTCTCTCTCTCACACACACACACACACACACACTCCTTTCTCATATATACCACATGTATGTATACTGTTGTATGAATGTTTGTTGATGTGTGTAGATGTTTGTATGTGCGTCCACACTTATCAGTCCACAAAAACTTCAGGACTCGCTTCGTACACACATAAAGGAGCACATAAGATGAGTGTTGTTGTTACCAACATACTTAGGTGCACACGTCCTTCCTCTTTAATATTCGACCACTATGGTCAACCCATTCACTGACACCAATTCAAGCATTGTACGTACACCCACTTGGACTTCTCAGCTCTCACTCTCGGATAACTGTCACATCTCCATTGCTTCCAGTCTCACGCCTCACCTCCATGCCCCCTCTTTCACGTACCACTTCCACTCATTTACTGAACCGTTACCACCATTACCCTGGTATCATCCCCTACCTCTGTCCCCATGACTCAGAGACTCCCACGGCTATTTTTTTTGTTAAAATTTAGATGCATGTCCTTCTCAGGACGTTAGCCGTCAACCCCAGTATTTTGGCTGTTTGTGATTCCTGGGCAAGTTTTACGTTCAGTAGTTTGCCATTGATTTCTGAACGACCGGCACCTATGCCTTTTTTTCGAAAAAACCAGCACCGCTGTTGTGTTTCGAGCCTGGGTATACGGGATTACGAATCGCGTCCGTAACCCCTTCGCCACGGAGACGGTCTCTAGGTATAAAAGAGGGTACAGAATAAATTCGTGGTAGTAGTACAGCTCAGGGACTCAGAGATGAGTAACAAAATTTTTTTCATATTTTCATTTTCTCTCATTGCTCTCTTTTTTTTTCTTCATCTTTTTATTCTTCTCATCCCGTCCGTTTGCCTTAATGTGGAGGATCTTCTCGTGTACTATATGTTGTGTTTCGTGCATGTAATTGATTGCTGATATAGGCTAGTCGCCGCAACGTGTCGTATGAGTCGTAATTCTGTTCTTTGAAGCTGTATTACTTTGTGTTATTTTATATTG
>OY992882.1:66483910-66488910 GCA_963921405.1 Cepaea hortensis
ATATGCACACATACACACACATATCGTATGTATGTATATCTATAAGTACGTAAATACGTATGGACGTATAGACATACGGACAGACAGACACAAATAGACAGGCAGACACACACACAGAGTTAGTTTTGTGGCTTGTGAATCTAACTGAAATGTGGATGTATCGGGAGGGGGGGGGGGGGATTTCTTCCATTTTCTTTTTGTAGTGCAGTTTATCCATAAGTTCAGAGTGAACTTAACCATATGAAAACTGCAAGACCCTGGATACAGACAACATTACAACAGAAATACCTTAGAAAATATAGAATAGACCAGGTCACCAGAGTGCTCAACACAGTATATGATGCTGGAGATATACCTCCTGAATTATTTACTTCTGTATTTACTGCAATCCGGAATACATCAGGAGCCTTGGAATGTGATCAGCATCGAACAATTAGTCTGGGGACTCTGGGATGTCAGGCAGTGGTAGTACTTTTGGTACTGTCGTGCCCTTGTCAGGGTCCATTCCCCACTGGTCGAAGACTGACCTCCAGCTCATGCCTATGGCTCCTGGTAGCTGTCAGCATTCGATAGCAGCCGCCACCCCCACCCCTCCCCACCCGGGGTAGGGGGGGGGGGCGAACGGTTGTGACAGGCTGGCTCAATCAGGCTGGGATAATCTATTTTGCGTCAAACCAATCGATAAACTACCGTATGTCTACGCACCATGTGAAGACAGGATTCGGCAGACTGCGCCGAAGAAACCGTTGATGATTCAACGGCCAAGAAGGCGTTTACCTGTAAAGCGTTGTGGAACGTAATGAGTACGACAAGGCACATATAGCGCCCTGGTCATCCACTGCACCTGTATTCGTCTCCCGTCGTCTTGACTTGTCTTGCCACTGGATTCAGATGGATTCAGAGTGTGGTCGACGAATTGCGCACTCTTCCTCACTTTAATCCAATTCATCGCGCAACTCAATCTTCATCCAACTACATATATCACTTCAAGCCATGTGGCGATGAGCGAGCGGCGAAGCGGCAGGCGTGGGTACGCTGACAGTCGTAGTCGTAGACCTTTAAACAGGCGGCTCAGGCCATATGGTCGTCTTCCACTGACAGGGGCAGCAGTGGGATTCGGCAACCCCCTGAGCGACTGAGCAGTCCTCTATAGGAAAGCACTGCTCACCTCCATAGCATGAGGAAGGGGCTAGAAAAGGTGCCCTAAACAGTGTCTGCTCCATCGTTACTGTAGTCGATGGTAAAAGACAAAGGGAGACAATCATAAAGACTGATACTTCCTTCACTACGGTGCTAAGAGGTAAAGAGTAGTTCTGACTTCGTTACGGCCAAAGAAGAAAAATAGTGAAAAGAGAGAGAACCTCACACCGCCTCAACCAACAAAAAAAGATGATAGTAATTAGATAAGAAGATATACGAGATCTCAGACAGAGGCAGAAACTATTTTATAGATGTTCACACAGGAAACACCATGTTTGAGCCCAAGCGATGAATGTTAGATTGTGGTAGAAATAGTGGTTGTAAAAACTAAAAGATACAAACAAACAAATCCAAAACAGTACAAATATAGCTCTTTATTTATCTCCTCTAGCTGAACATGTTTGATACCACATTGCAATAACAGATACAACAGACAACTGTATATATCAAACAACAACGGTGGGTAACCCCCAACCAATCAACATCCATCACTTAAGACAACAGGGTACACCAAGTACCACAACACAGGTGCTCCAAGCAATAGCTGGTTAGACTGACACAATAAAGAACCTTGACACAAGCAACACTGCACAGACAATAAGGCACTATAAAAACACAGGTTACACAACATAAACCCCAAGACACGACATAAACAAAGAGTTGTGACACAATTTACTATCCCACCAAGAACCCAGGCCTGCTGACACTAACTAGTCAGCCGCTCCTGTAACAATGGAAAACACAATCTATGATTATCATGGTAAAGACAACATATTAAACACATGAAGCAATGAGCACATGCAATATAACATTTGAATTAACCTACATATAACAAATGTCTTCCATCAAATTATCCACTTTGCTATTCCCTCTGGTTGTACTACTGCTATCATGAGACTACATCTCTAATGGTTAAATGCAGCAATCAATGCTGCATCATCAGATCACCTACTATTGTCTTCTCCAGTTGTGCCACTGCTGTCATGAGATTACACTTGATATTGCTAGGATAGAACACCTTCTAATGCAACAACCTCAGCCTGCTCCACCTCCCCATACAGCCCAGCATTCACTTACAGAATGTCTTCAGTTCAGGTAGGTCATTACCTACAGGTCTCTGGTCCAACACAACTTATCCCCAACAGCACAGGCTGACAATACCCCCCATAAATGTCAATGTTACACAGCAACACTAATCAACTTGTCAAAATCAACACCGAACACAACTCAGCTACACCGGTGTACAACGACTCTAACAGGACAACACCATTTGAACATGTACCTAGAGGACATAAATACAGTCCAATGCACCAAAAGCAATCCAGCAGACATAGGGTATGCAATTCAATATGGCATTAGAAGGACACACACCTTTGTACTGATGACAGCTAGACAACATCAACATACCAGAGGTAGTTCTACACATGACACCAGCAACAATCAGGACACCGGCTATAACCTAAGTCACCGACAACAACTCAGACATATAACATACATCGCGACATAAAACCATCACAATCATCAAATGATCACTCTCACCATAGCTATCACTACAATCATAATACCCAATGCACCACCTTTCCCCCATCTTCTGTCATTTAAATACCTAAACTTATGATGGATGCCATATGATATAGGACACACTGCTCCTGCGATGTCCATGTTTTGATAAAGGATATCAACAACAATATGACATCACACACATTACCGCATGATATTATAAATTAATAACCAACAGGTAAAACATGTTTAACTATGAAAAACAAAGGAAACAGGAATAACCATATTTGTAGAATGTGCAAATGTAACCTTACACATAGAAGAATCACAACATTCACAGAAAGTTAAAGATAAAGATAAACATTTATTACACAGGAACTCATTTAGGGACTCTCTGATGCCCCTAAGATAGCTCATAAAATAAACACACAATATTACTAAGTGAAAGTACACCAAATAGTGGCCAGAGTGCCTCATTCATATGAGACAGGATCCAAACACAACAATGTCCATGGCAGGATACAGAACATTAGTACTAATATAATAAACAGTATACTATATATATATTATGTCATAACCATGTTCATGGGCAGAAACAAAATATCAGCACTAGTATAACAACCAGTGTACTATCTATATTATGTCCTTATTATTACACACTAATGCCAACTACACCAGTGTACTTTTATCTGTGAGTGGACAGCAAATGTGCAGTTATGCCCTCTATTTCCCATCATTCTTCCTACGATACACCGGTTATACATTTTCTTCTCTTACGCTTCTTGTCGCATCGCAAGTGCATATATCTTTGCGAAAGGTGGTACGTAGCAATAAATCACACCCTTTCCCTGGTACAACAAACACCCTGTTTTACTACACATAAAACTCCCAGTTTGATACACTAGCACAAACACTACTGCATTCTGGTAGCAGATGTGACACCAGACTTCAATGCTAAATGAGAAACCCCTTTACCAATATCAGTTCCAGATGCACCTGCCTGTTCTCCCTCAGTAAAGCCACACTTCATTCGCAGTTACGATTACACAATGATTGCTGATACACACCCCGCGTATTAAGATGTATTATTTCCTACGCCTAGTGGCTATCTGCATGGCGTCCCTACAATTCAACACATTATCTCCTACACTTCTATTTATTACCTACATGTTCTAACAGCTTAGCTTAACCATTAACCCATCATTGCCACATATAACATGTAAGTACTCTTCTCTGCTTTACACATGTTATAAATATTACACTTAAATTATGGTTATTTTCCCCTACTCATTGTTGCTTTGGAGTGTTCATACCCAACACTTGACCAAACATCCAATGTGATGCTCACCATTGTCACAGAATAATCCTGTAAACATATCTTGCTGCTGTATACACATACACATATGATTCTCACCATTCTGATGTTAAGTAACCTTCATTTCTAGCAACCTCACAAGCACTTACTCCCTTCCATGCCACCATGGACTGCATGGCACCATGTGGCATTATTTCAGTCTTTACTATAAACTAATTTATGGCCCCACACATTGTATATTTTGGTGAATCTCCCACATATCTATTTAGCCAGTAACACATTAATGCCATAGGATAACCATGTAAAATAATTCCCAACAAAATAATCTTGTGCCAGCATGGCTGGCATGACATGACATCAGTCTCTATGATACTTAACCACCATCAATGACCTATTCTACATATTTCACATCACCATTGTCTGATTGCTGGCATCTCTATGAATTAAATGTTATATTCCTAAAACCTCAGGGACGTTACATTGATCTGTAGAACAGCTCACTTTAGTAATACTCATCTACATTATCTAGTTATATTTCTTTGTTCCTACAAGCTCACCTAACTAGCAATTATTTTCACCCACGCCTGCTTCACCATGTAAACACTTTCAAGTTGGTAAACTGGCGTGTGCTGCGATTATACAAATATTTATTAAATTAAACATTTTAAACTTAATCAGTTAAAACTTAAAGTTTTGTCACAACATTAGTTGACACAGATCAACTCAGGGAATTGTTCCCACACCTGACAACAACAGAACAGCACTGAACTGAAGGCCATGCTGCCCGCATCTCTCATCAGCACAAAGGACTGCTAAAACAAAACTGGCTTCCGATTCCTTTGTTAAGCCGAGTTCCGGTGTGGCCAGGTTTTTAACTCGAGATAGACCAAACCAAAATTTCGTTGGTTTGGCGCTATCACATTACCTAACCAGCTAGCTGTGGTTGGTGGGTACCCAATACTGCGTTCGACATATACCCAAAGTA
>OY992882.1:66493910-66591410 GCA_963921405.1 Cepaea hortensis
TTGGAAAGGGGGAAGCTTCTTCCAAGAGGTCTGGGGAGCTACAGGCCAGGAAAAGATACCTGGTCAAATGCAGCCACTTTTGGCTTTTACGTTTATGAGGGGTTCCAGAGTAGACGGAAATGATGGCGGCGGCGCTTGATCTCGAGGATGCATACAATAGCGTTAGAAATGATATTTTGATGACCGCACTGATAGAGAAGGGGGTCAATCCCTGGTTGGTGAACTGGATAGCAGCCGTCCTGTATTCTCGTCGGGTTGCTCTCCGTCTGGGTGTATTTGACCTCAGAGCCACATATGTTAACCCCGGGACTGCCACAGGGATCTGCAATCTCACCTGTGCTCTTTAACGTGTATACGAGCAAGATTACAAACCTAGAAGCACCATGGATTGGAAGGATACTAACATTTGCAGATGATATTCTTGCATATAGGCAGGGGAGAGATAGGGAGCAAACAGCCCAGGAGCTACAGGCGACGGTAGACAAAGTGATTCACTGGTGCACTGAAATGGGTGCTGTCATCCGTCGCGAAATGCCCTGTATGTCTGTCCTTTCGGCATTTTTGTCGGACCGAGACTCTCCTGGCTCAGTTTGGCTACGGGAGATCACAGGTCAGAAAACCAAACAAAGATTTGGCTTCTTTTAGGAAAACTAGGTTCTTATGGATTGTGTGAAGTTCAGAACATCCTGTTCATATGGTCTCTCTTTCCTCTGATGTCGGAGAGTGTCTGCCTGTACGGCGAAGAACCACCAGATTGCACACCAATAAGCCAGACATGGGACAACGGATACTCACGCACACCTTAGGTCCTGTATGACATCACACTGATGTTGGACAACAGGATGCCTTCATCCGACATACAGGACTTCGCGCTGGAGCTCAAGCCAACGAACACAAGCAAGCAAACATATGGTCTCTGAATTTACTCCATATGACGTCATGTAATCTCGTGTCAAATGCTTAGGGGGGGGGGGAGGAGGGGGATCCCTGAACCGAGAATACACAAGAACGTCAGCGTAGGCAACACACGAATACTGCTGACGGCAGGGGTTTGTGAGCTCTGAAAGCACAAGAAAGGAATTGCGCCAGCCTTATTGTTTCTATAAAACTTCTATAATTTAACGCTTGGCATTCAATGAGGAGATAGACCCGTGGTGGGTACTCCTCCAGACCATCTTCAAAGTGGTTAAAGACACTCAAACGGATCTGAGGGCTGTGAGGATGGCAATTTTATCTTGGAAGGGTCAGCTTTCTTATGTGGAGCAAGAGGAATGGCAGCAATGAAACGAGGGATGTCGTGGACTCCAGTTGATACTGACCAGGGTGTTTACTCTTGCTTATCCGCTCAGAAGTTAAATTACCACTGTACAGCGAGACAACAGTTTGGTTTCTAACACACACCTAATCATCGCCGAACTACCTCCCTAATAAAACTCCCAAAAAATCAAGTAAGGTGTATTGTGTCCGTATATTGACAGTCTTGGCATTAACCGGACTGTTACTTGATGGAACCACCATTACTATGTAGTGAGCTGACTGGACATAGTATGTTTATAAGCACTACACGGTATTTTCCATTGAGGAGAGTCGGAAGATCTTCTATCTCAAGTCTGTGAGTTAGGGCGGCATCCAGACAGGAGCTCAACCGCCCAACAAATACTATTGTGTACCAGTGTGACTTTACCAAACGCTCCAGAGTTGGAGCTAGTGCCCAATATTACTCCTATTTTATTCTTGAACATTATACATCGGAGTTATCGGTCATGTCGACGTTGTCTTCAGGACCAGGTTTGGAGAACTACTAGGGAACTACTAGCCTACCGTCGCCTAGACTTCATACTTGGAAAAAAGGACCAAGAGAAGCCCGGTGAGCGTATTCCAAACTTAGACGGTTGGACAGTTGTTGCGTGGCCCGATGATGACAATTTCCCTTTTGATAGAGGCGAACTATCTATCTATTCCTGGAATACGGCTACTTCATTATCTGTTACCTATTTGTGCGTGTTCTGTGTTGATTCAATACATTTTCTTTTAAGTTGAGTTCAATGGACTTTGTGTCTGGTTCATTATCGGGACGATCCCCCAGAAGGGTGTCGCCCGGGGTTGAATGAGTGGGGTGGGAGGAAAAGTCCAAGTGTTTGTGGCGTCGGGAGACTAGCTGCATCGGTGGCCTGACTGGAGCTGGTCCTGAGATTATACGATGTAACATCAATATGTCCTACCCCGACCTATCCTGTTACATCATCCAACCCGAAAAGGCAGCTGTTTTGTGGTGCTCTCTGGACAACAGGATTGTGAGAGCTGATGTTCCAAGCCTCACGATAGATGGTAGAAACGTCAACAGAGAGAACAAACTGAAGTATCTGGAAATCACATTTGACAGGAGCCTGTCCTTCAAGGACCATATGGAGACGGTTGTGACAAGATTTCAAAGGGGACTCAGTGCACTTAAAACTATGGCTGCAATGGACAAAGTTCAGAGAATGCTTTTCACGCTATACCAGCACTTGATCCTCTCAGTGACTGATTATGGACTAGGACTGCTCACTGTCTCAAAGAGTCAGCTGGTGAAGTTAGAGCGCATACAGAAAGAAGCTATACGGATCATTCTGGGATGCACCAGAGACACCCCAGTAGTGTTTATGCGTTACATCTTTGGTTTGCCGACTGTTGCAGGTAGGCTCAAGGTGATGCAGGCGAAGGCATACCTCAGAGTAGCTGCCGACACAGATCACCCTTTGCGTGAGGCGCTGGACGCAGTTAGGGGTCAAAGACTGATAAGAGGGAAATCATGGATGGCTCAGGCGGAGGATACGATCAGACACGTGTGCATCTTGGAGAACATTAGGCGAGGAGAGGAGTGGGTCAGAGTGCCAGCGGAGCAGTCAGACTTGTGCAGAGTTGTGCTATCTTCTGTTAGTACACATGCCTATATTATATTAACGCCCAGAGGTATGCAGTAGAGTTTCACTAATAACATCGTAACAGGAATATCATCAGCAGAGTTTATCCAAAACACCATAGTCCGAGATGTGTGGAGAGACATGAACGCCTTCGCCAGTTAGCAAGGAACTTGACGATGATGATGATAATTTACTACGGCAAAAAAGCAATTTGTTATATGAAAAATGCAATATAATGTATCAAAACTTGAATTTCTAGTATCAGTTCTTGTAGCGTTTTTTTTTTCTTTTTCAAACTGATGTAACAGTTTACGGGTATATTTTGTCAGCGTCTAGCGTGCTGAGGCCTTGCCGTCTTGACAGACGATAGTTTGTTACATTGTGTTTCAAAAAAGGTATGATAACTAGAACTGATGGCATTAGCGAATGTGATTTGAGAGATCAATTCGCGCGATAAATGTTCGTCCACAATGGATGCGTATGAACACACGGCCAGCCATCACGCGCCAGCTAGCTTCTCAAGCGCTACAATAATTTTCTCCTGTGTCTTTATTCCATTTCTGATTGTTTCTCTCCAAGCAACGCGATCACCGGCGACTTTCTCCCAAGGTGCAATATCAATGCCCCGCTTACATACATCTTTGTGCCGAAGTAGAGGCCGACCCCGAAATCTTTTACCAATCTGTAATTCACCAAAAAGTATGTCATTTGGTATTCTACTGTCATCCTAATGTGTCATATCTAAGTCTACAAAGACTGAGCATGGAACAAACCGTCACACTACCCGATCTTTTCAATACTTCAATATGTGCGATTTTGTCTTGTCACCTAATACCAAGTATTTTTCGCAATCACAGTGTATGGACATAAATATTGCTGCAGAATTTGATATGAATACCTTTGCATTGTCTTTAACTAAATGAGGACAATAAAATCAACATCCAGGTAACATTTGCGTTCTCTATTATTAACACAGTCATTGCTATAGAGCTGCTAGCCGCCTGTCAGGCCATGGAGTTTCTTAGACCTCTGAAGACAACAGCGCCGCTCGAAGAAGTGTACAAGATAGTCAGAGAAGTCGTCCAGTAAGCAGCAAATGTCTATTTTATTATTCGTGTAATATATAAAGACACACATCTGTATGGATTTACTACGGCAAAAAAGCAATTTGTTATATGAAAAATGCAATATAATGTATCAAAATGTATCAAAACTTGAATTTCTTGAACAACTGATTCGAAAGACGATTTTCCAGTCATAAGTAAGTCACACAGTTCTGTGGGATGGCAGGTAAAGGTAGTTGGTGTTTTCTACATGTGCCATTAGGTGACAGCAACATCGAACTTTATATTCCCGTTCGTCAGGTGGCGCTAGGTGGTTCATGCGCATGCGCAGCACATAAACAAAATGGCGACTGTACTTACGAAGTGTACAACCAAAGAGCAACGTGCTGTTGTGCGTTTTTTTTTTTTTTTTTTTGGGGGGGGGGGGGGGGGACTGCCTGCAAAGAACATTCATAAGGAAATTCTTCCTGTTTATGTTGACAAATGTTTGTCCCGTGAAGCGGTGCATAGCTGGGTAGAAAAATGTTCTCAAGGACGCTCTAAAATTGTTGATGAAATCTGATCTGGTCGACCTGTTGAGATTGCAACAGACGCATCCGTGCCGCGGGTGGAGGAGATGATCAGAGATGACTGGCGAGTAACGATAGACTCTGTAGCATCTGCAATAGGGTGCTCACATGGTTCAGCATACAGCATAATGTGTCTCAAAGTCATTCAACAGGCAAAGCGTTAGAACTCAAACTGGATTAAACATATGTAACAAAGTCGCTCACCTTGAAGACTGTTTCAATTTGAGATAAATCCTTTTTTATTCAGATTTGATCTCCTTTTCAGAAATAGACAAAACACTGTTGTAAAAATATAACGGGCCCCTGACACGGGGACGGGACGTTACATGTCAATACAAACCCAGCTGTTTATATCTTTTCTATAATTGCTCAGTCTCTCAAGGACTATCGCAAATCATTACAACTCGTCGTCTATGATTTATGTCCCGGTCCGCAGATGGGATAAATGCCGATACAAACAGGCGATCTCCTCTTCTAGTAAATATGCCTCGCCTAGACGATCAAGTCCTTTTTAACATGGAGCTCAAAGGAAACACACCGCTGACTTCATGTCGTTTCTCGAAGTGACCTTCTGTTGCTGTCTCTACAATGCTTACGTCGGTCTTAGTTCCCGGTCGTCAAGTCATTCTAATGTTAGACTGGGAATCTCCTAATTCCTATTAGGTGGTGCGCGTGACCACTTTGTGGCATAATGCCCCCTCCCAGAAAAAAAATGCGAAGTCATTTTTCTTTTCATAATTATCATATATGATACTTACAACTGTAACCATAATTTTCTTTTACCCACAACCACATTGTTCTAGAATTTACCACATCATTAACCCTCAAAAAAAAAATTATAAATGCAACATAACGGGCACGCCCACCTATCCGAACCTTACGTCGAACGTCGCGTGACTGATCCTATGGAATCAGCTCAACTAATAAACATATTAGTCCCTACCTTGTCCTAATGACAAGTGTGTCCTAACTCTAGGTATTACCATGAGTTTCGGACGAGGGTAATAATGCAGATTTCCCAGTCACCATGTTAGTCATAGTCGTTACTTGTTGTTGTATTGTCATGACATACTTAATCATTCATTTAATGGGTAGGGTGCTTGTCTGTGACTCCACCTTAACTTTTTCCCGATATTTTCGTTCGATTATATCTTCTTATTTAGCTCCTGTTATACTGATCTATCAACATATAGTACAACATAAAACATACCATCTTATTAATATGGCCCCAAAATTCATAATTAACTAAAATAAACCTTAATTACTCTTATGTAACTCTAATTAATAGACAATTTCAACAAATATAACATCACATATAGTTAATTTCTTTCACAATTACAAATTGATACTTAAGATTTCTTTCTGACTGTCTTCTGATTTTCCAACAGCAAGCCCTTGTGTCCGTTAATAAATTTCATCCTTGCCGTGGCTCTGTTTTGAACACATATCAGATAAAATGTACCTTCACTCTATTTATACTATTTAATCTAACAACCTATATTATTATGTTGGCTATTGTTATATTGACTTTCTAATAAGGCTTTATATTCCAGTATCATCTCAATATATATATCATTATGAACTATGAACTCAATTTATATACACAAGAACTATAACTATAATTCAACAATTCAACTATAACTAACCAACAGGAAAATATACTATTCTATAATCGACTCAGAATGTCAGCGAGATTATTATCTTTTCCAGGAATGTGACAAATGTCAAATTCATAATCCTGTAATAGTAATGACCATCTATGTATTCTAGAATTATTCGGATGACCCGATTTGAAAATTTGCAAAGGTTTGTTATCCGAAAGAACCAGAAATTTCTTACCTAGTAAGTATCTCGAGAACTTCTCAATACTTTCAATTAAAGCTAGAGCCTCTAGTTCAGTAGCAGCATAGTTTCTCTGAGTTTCAGATAGCTTCTTACTGAAGTAAAGAATAGGATGTAGTTTACCTTCATGTAATTGAAGTAATACAGCTGAAATCGCATGTAAACTAACATCCGTTTGTAAAACAAAGTCTTTTGAAATATCAGGTAATTTTAAAATAGATTATGTACTAAATAGAGTTTTTATTTGTTGTAATAACTTCTCGTGATTCTCTGTCCAAACTATCTTTGTTGGTTGACCTTTCTTTAAAAGTTCCGAGAATGTTGCTGTCATATGTGCAAAATTAGTGATAAACTTTTGATAATAATTAATCAACCCTAATACACTCCTAAGCTCCTTCTTGGATGTTGGAGGTTTGATATTAAGAATCTTTGTCACAACTAATGGATCTGTTTTCCTAAATCCGTTAGAGATTCTATGACCTAGAAATTGTATCTCAGTAAACCCTATCTCAATTTTACTTGGTTTAGCTTTCAACCCATGTTCTTGTATTCGATGGAAAACTTGTTTTAGAATTTTAACATGTGTGTCAATATCACAAGTATGAATACAAATATCATCCATATACGATGCTACGTTGGTAATTCCATGAAGTAATCTTCTCATCATTCTCATGAATGTACTTGGTGCATTTTGTAAACCAAATGGAAGATATGCCCATTCATATAAACCCAACGGCGTGCTAAAAGCTGTAATATGCTTTGTATCTTCCTCCATCGGAATTTGCCAATATCCTTTTGTAAGGTCAATTTTCGAAAATAGTTTCGAGTTTGCCATGGTTTCAATTAACTCATCAATATTTGGCATAGGTTCTAAATCTAGTAAAGTTAATTCATTAACTTTCCTATAATCAACGTATAAACGTAATGATCCAACTTTTTTCTTAACAATTACAACTGGTGAACAGTAATTTGAAATTGATTTTTTTATAATTCCAGTCTTATCCAGATCTGAAATTTCTGCAGTAACTTTTTCCAAATAGTGTATTGGAATAGGATATGGTTTCACTTTAACTGGAACATTTGATAATAAAGTTATTTTATGTTTAATCAGTGATGTCTACCCCGGTTTATCTGGAAAAAAATTGAACTATATTCCTTTATTGCAGTAATAAGCTTTTCTCTATCTTGTACTGATAAATCTTTACTTATCTGTATCGCTTGCCAATTACTGTTGCTATTAACTATAGGTGTTGGAATCTGTTGTTTTATAGCATCTTCTTGTTGCTCATTAATTACCCAACAAGCTGTTGCTATCCTATGAGGAATTTGTTGTGTCAGTTGATCTGAGTTATCTTCACGTGGAATATATGACTTCAACATATTAATATGAAAATCTTATGTTTGCCATTCACATCAATACGATAATCTACATCGCTAATTTTCTTAATTACCTTAAATGGACCTTGCCATGAAGTACCAAGACAATCTCGAGGATCAGGTAACAATAACCAAACCTCTTCTTCTTCTTTCAAGACTATTGTCTTGGCGTTCCTATTACCATACTGTCTGTATCTTTCTCCAGCTTTATCCAGTTCAGATTTTGCAATCTGACAAGCTGTGATAATTTTGTCTCTTAATTGTGTCACCATTTCATATGCATCTCTTTTCGGATGATCATATGTTTTATTTGTGAGTAAGTCATTATATATTAATAATGGACCTCGTGGATTTGCTCCATATACCAATTCGAATGGAGAAAACCCTGTACTAAATTGTGGTACCTCTCGGTATGCAAATAGTACCGCTGGTAATAAAATATCCCAATCTTTGGGCCTTTCCGCAGCAACTTTCGCCAGAGTTCATTTAAGAACTCCGTTGTAGTTCTCATTCACACCATTTGTCATCGGGTGCCAAGGTGAACTAAACACCGGTGGAATCCCAAGTATCTTCATTGCCTCTTGAGTAGCCGTTGATATAAACTGACTACCACTATCTGATAATATGCAGCTAGGAAATCCTATTCTGCTAAAAATTATCAACAATGGATCTACTCGTGATACATTTTAAAGGAATAGTCTCTGGCCAACGAGTACAAAGATCAATCATAGTTAATATGAATCTATTGCCTAGATCAGTAGTTGTATTTAGAGAACCCACAATATCTATAGCTATTTTCTGAAATGGTCGTGATGCCAAATCAGTTTTCTGAACATGTGCTTTGGGATGTTTGCCTTTTTGTGTGGTCATCTGACATAATGTACATGAACGTACGTGTGTGGTAATGTCTTTGTTATATCCAGGCCAATAGAACTGCGTCAGCAATCTATTAGTGGTTTTAGCAATCCTTATATGACCAGCGAATGGAGAATCATGTGCTAATTTTAATGCTTCAGTACGATATTTCGATGGAAGTACTGTCTGAAAATAGCGTGATGTACCTATATCATATCGTCTCGATGAAATATTATTGTCTAGGAAAAATTTCCAATTACCTCTTTTACCTTGTTTTATTGGTTCACTCAGTTTCTTAAAACAAGATTTTAGAGTCGGATCCTGTTTCTGATCTTCTTGTAAATCAGTCACTAGACTGATATTATTTTCAAATTTGTCACCCTTTTTCCTTGAGCTCTTGTAATTGCGTTAGCTCTTGCATAATCAATCTCCCATTGCTTTGCTTCATCGTGCATTAATTGTTTTGCATCTGGTATGTTAACAATCAGTAATCCGGCATATGGATTTGGTAATACCACTGCATTTATTGTGCCTTCGTAATATGGTGACATAATTGTAATCGTGGCAATCTTATATCTCTCTATTGTGCCACCGAATGTTCTGCACTCTACAGTTTCGCCTGTATAATCTTCTTCTTTTATGAGCTTTTGATCTACTCCAACAATCGAAGCTCCAGAATCACGAATGCAAGTAGTGGGTTCACCATTTACCCATGCTTGATGGACTTTTAGTTTGCCATTTTGTATGCTAACGGCATTAGCTTCATGAATTGTTTTTATACATTCATTACTAATACTGTCAGTTATGCCCTTATCTGACTTATTAGTCTGATCATCATACCGTTGTATGTGTGTCTCTTCAAAATCGTCTGAGTCACTACTGGAGTATATGTATGCTGTACTCGCTTCCTTCCAGGAATTTCTCATCGGACACGACCTACTAGTGTGTCCGTACGCCCTACATGAGAAACATTTAATGCTTCTTTTAAAAGAGTCATACTTACTTCTCTTCTTGGCAGTAATGTCTTTCAGATATGCGATATAACCTGGATGTTTATCACACATCTCTAAGTTTCCATGCGATAATCTACAATACTGACGTCTGGTGAATTGGCCTTTCGTTGGTCTATCATCTTCTCTATTGTAAGGACTATTTCTATTGCCACCACTACTAAACTTTCTAAACTTACCGTTTCCTCTCTGGAATTTTGCACCTGCTCCTATTACTAATTCAGGTTGAGTACAGTTGGCAAATACGTCTCTATGTGCATTAAAGTAAGACTCACCTTTAGCTTCCATCTCACTTAAACTCTTACATTTATTTTCCATAAGTAATACTGCCATATGTTCTGGTATCGCAGATAATAGTCTATCTCTGATAATTAAGTCTCTAACTTTTTCATAATTAGCATTAATATCAGCAGCCTTACACCACTTGTCAAAGCTAGAAGACATTTCCGAAGCAAAATCAAGGAATGTTTGGTTCGATTTCGGGGTAAGTGTTTTAAACTTAGTACGTAACCCCGAATCGTCCAACGAAAAATGTGAAAGCACACGATCGCGTATATATTTGTAGTTTGTACGCAAATCCTCAGGAATTAACTCTATCACTTTTAATGGCTCTAACGCGAGGTGACGGTGAAATAGAATCGGTACTTCCTTCTCCGGTACCTTGTAGTACTTTACGATCACTTCAAAATTAGTTATCCATGAACTAACTGAATCACCTTGTTGAACATTCCTGAATAAACCTTGGTACTTTTTCACAGGATCGTTCTGTTTAGCCAGCATTTTCTCTCGTTTGATTTCAGCTCCACGTTCCATCTCAAGAGTCTTGACCTGTCAAAGACTCGATAGTACCACACCTCGTGAAGCCATAGCACAGTTGAGTAGACACTCAACAGGCCACGTTTGCCAGCAGAGTGCGATGTGAGGTAACACGCACGAAGGTGAAGGTCACCCCGCGTGGTGTGTAACCACGGGAGAGAGGTTAGGCAGACGGGAGACTGGACTTGAGGCGTTCACATCGTTTAGAATAGCGTTAGGAGTTTTGTGTTCACTAATAGATAGAACTAGCATAGGGTTAGCAGTTTGTGTTAGATAATTCTGTGGCTGTATATTGTGTATTGCATTAGCGACTGTTTACCGCTTGTAAGCGAGCCAACGGCAATAAAATGGACCATGCATTTTGCCTCCCACACGACTTGCAAGTTGTCTTGTATGGGTGTGTGAGAAGTACCCGATGATGCCTGTCAGTTAAGTTGTTGACAGGCCAGGGTAATTGTGGTGTCAGAAAGTGGTGCTTGGACGAAAGCGCCAAGCTAATACCCACAGTAAAAGGGTAATTGTGGTGTCAAGAAGTGAAGCTTGAACGAAAAGTTCAAGCTAATCCACTCATCCACGGGCTCGAGACTAGGGTTTCATTTTTGTAGTAACGATAATTTGTGCAGACAGGAGAATTTGCGAGCTAGAAATATGCCTATCGTGACAAAATAGTGTTTAATTGTGTTTATGATATATTTATTCAATGAAATCATGTATTCTTCGAAGCTGTAAGTATTAATATTCTTATTTTCTTATATTTATTCATATATTTACCAATTTATTCTTGAATAAGCACCAAACATGATTCACGGCGCAGGAATACACAGGCAGCCGACAATATTGATTTTTGAGATCTAAAAATAGCGCTGCGCGATGACGTAAAGTGATTGACAGACAGTTGTTCTGCGTCATTAGCATAAAGCAGTCGAGTGTTTACAAAATCGCTTAGCGGCGGCCCGCCTGAATCTGTGCTGTATATTGTTTATTATTTACTTATTTAAGTTACTAAATGAATATATTTATTTGTTGACACATTATTATGTTATTTTGATTTCTTTACAAGCATTTATTCATTTTTGGGTCTATTTTCTCTTTGCTTATCGTCACGATGGAACTATTTTCGGGCTAAGCATCTGATACTTAGCTGCACAACGTTTACAGAAATTAACTAGGTTAGTAACGAAAGGCAATTATTGTTTAAAACAAAGACAGGACATTGACATTAAAATTAATTAATACATATTCTAGGTGTTCGTAAGTCTGTCATTGTCTAAGTCATTGTCCTTAGTTGTCGAGTAAATCATATCGTTTAGTAGGCGTGTTTACTGCTGCCCTTATATCAGAGGGCAAACAACAGCTGTGCACATACACCTGTGGGCCAAATACCGTGTGCTACGTACGAAACGTGTCGCCACCCCAGTGTACCAAACAAGGTGACCTGTGTCAAAGGAGCTTCGTTCCCACATTAAGCTGAGTACACTTATATATTTTGTCATGCAATTTGATTAATAGTGCATCTCTTTTTTTCAGCTTGTAACGCGTTGACATATTTGTATACTCTGTTTTTCTGCAAGATAAATCTGGGCAGGGTATAAACAGAAAGCACAACTGATAGTGATCAGATAAGAACAAACATAACATATCAAAGATAAATAACTGATTAAAGTCATCATTGCCTATCACTGTTAGCCAAGTACTAAAGTAAGATGGCAACTTTATCAGATTTCATAAAAGCAGGCAAAGAACTAGAATTAACAGGAAAAGAACTACAACAATATGCTGATCAGAAATTTAAAGAAACAAAAGAGGAACAAACACGAAAAGAGAATGCGGAAAGGGACGAACGCGCACGAGAAAGAGAACATGATAAGGAGATGAAACAAAAACAATTAGATCAAGAGAAAGAATTAAAACAAAAGGAATTAGATCTAAAGCAAAAAGAGATAGATGAAATGGCACGAGTTAAAGAAAAACAAATTCAGGTAGAATCAGAGACACAATTAAAGATGAAAAGCATGGATATAGACTCACACGCAGAGATCTCTGCCACTAAACTAAGAAGTCAACAAGAGGAAAATAAGTTCAACAAATACAAAAATATTATCAAACCATATTGTAAAGAGGACTCCATATCTGCCTGGACAGAGAATGTAGAGTACCAATTTAAATATCACCAAGTTCCTTTAGATATGTGGGCTCCGATTTACATGAAGAATCTAAGTGGTGAGCCCCTTAAAGTAATAGAGTCTATTCCTATTGAACTTAGATCTAGCTATCAATACATCCATGATAGGATTATGCAGCACTTTTTACTTGATGCCCCTGGGTATCAGGTTCAGTTCTCAAATTTAAAACCTAAACCTAGTGAAACTTTTATAGATTATTTTTCAAATGTGCAGAGTGTACTAAACAGGTGGCTTAAAGCAGCTAACATAGGAAAAGACTTTGATAGATTAAAAAACCTAGTAGCTATGGACAAGTGTATATCTACTATACCTTCTCCTTTTGCTAAGTTTTTGCAGCAGTCGGACATTGAGAACATCGAGCAGTTCGAAAAAAAAGGCTCAGCATATTTTTCTTCTAACAGAGAGATTTTTAAGACCTCAAGTGACTCTGAGATAGTTTCCTTTGTCAAAGACCAATCAAAAAACTATCAGGGTAACAGAAAACCTTTTCAGAGGTATGATAAGAAAGACAGAAAAGTTTCCAAATGCATGTACTGTCAACTAATGCACGACACTTATGCTATGTGCGACAAATCGCCGAATTATCCGGCGCATCTTGAAAATGTGATCAAGAAGCAGCAAAGCAAACGGTCTGCATACAGGCGTGCAATCAAATGTTTTTTTTGTTCCTCTTATGGCCATTATTCTAATAAGTGCCTTGGCCGCCAACTTTTGAAAGCTAACAACGCTATGTTGATTGACACCTCTTCAGATAGTGGTAGTGAGAATGAGTGTGAGATTGAAAGTGACTTACCAACTAACCAAGCAGAGGATGTGTGTGCTGCTAACGATATGTTAAGCTTTGACGGCTGTGAACGATGTCACCAATTCCATGCAGACGGAAGACTAGAATGTGGACATACAGTACCATGCTCATCTGTGAGTGTGAATGCAGCATTAGCCTCCAGAGGCAAGTTAGTGTTCCACAATGCAATGGTCAATGATGTACCATGTCAATGTTTGCTGGACAGCGGCAGCACCCTTATCGGTCTTCGGAAAGAACTAGTGAGCCCGGGTGATTACACAGGTGACACTGTCAGATGCCGAACCTTTTCGGGTAACATTGAGACTTACCCTTTGGCAAAAGCCCGTATTGATTCTCCGTTTCTTTCTGGTACCTTTACTTGTGCAATACTTAACAACCCTTGTACTGATTTAATTTTGGGGTGTTTACCTCAACTGAAACAATGTACTAATGAGGAAATAGTTGCATGGGAGAAATTAAATGCAGCTAATGCAACAACAAGAGCAGACAGTGTGAAACATCAAGACACACTACAAGATGAGAGACTACTGTTGCTTTCCCCAACTGGCACAGATGACACCAGCAGACAGAAATTTATAGAACAGCAAAAAGCTGATACTAGTGTGTCTCCATACTTAAAATTGTTAAAAGATAAAGCCAAAGTGACCAAAAATGCATCTTGGGTTTTTAGACTTAACAATGGTATTTTAACTAGATATTATACTACTGGTAACCATGAGATTCAGCAAACGGTGTTACCTGAACAACATCGTCTAACTGTGCTAAAGATTGCACATGAGTCACCGTTTGCTGGTCATCTTGCATATGATAAGACCAGGGCCAGAATTCAGGCTCATTTCTATTGGCCAGGTTTTTGCAATGACATAAAATTATTTTGTCGTTCGTGTAATGTCTGTCAACAATTGGTACGTAAAGGTAAACATCCTACAGCTGAGGTACAGCCTTCTACACTGGCTTCTAGGCCATTTGAAAGTGTGGCGGTAGATATTGTTGGACCCCTAAACCAGGTGTCCAGCAAAGGAAATCGCTTCATATTGACAATGGTCGACCTATGTACAAGGTGGGTTGAGGCAGTAGCTTTGAAATACATCACCTCCAAAGACGTTGCCAATGTATTTCTACACCTGTTCTCACGATTCGGATTCCCACGGACCATTTTATCCGATCGTGGAACTCAGTTCATATCGGCTGCAACGCAAGCCCTTACAAAAATGTTAGACATTAAGCAACATGTTACGACAGCTTACCATCCAGCCAGCAATGGAATAGTAGAGAAAATTAATGGGGACCTAAAGCACATGCTGGCTAAGGTTACAGCAGAAAACCCAGCTGATTGGGATACACTGTTACCAACAGTGCTGTTCGCCTATCGGGAGATTCCCCATTCTAGCACGGGTTTCTCACCCTTTGAATTAGTTTACGGGGCTAACCCACGTGGACCCCTAACTATTTACCATCAGGTACTAACAAATTCGATAGAAATTCCTACCCCAAAAACACCTTATGAAATGGTGACAGAGACACGAGACAAGATCATGAAATCGTGTGTTATAGCTAAGGCAGCTTTGGAGAGGAAGGGTCAAATCTACCGCCAATATGCCAACAAAGGGACAAGAACAATTGAACTTGAACCAGATCAAGACATACTCTTGCTACTTCCAGACAAAAGAAATTTACTATTAACCTCATGGCAAGGGCCATTCAAGGTGGTACGCAGAATTTCAGATGTTGACTATGAAATATCGATAAACGGACACTTAAAGATATTCCATGTCAACATGTTGAAACCTTACTATACAAGACAAGAAACAGAAGTAGTGACAGACGAACAGAGTGCACCAACACCCAGTGATCAGACGACAGACATACACAACGCAACTACACTAGTTAGCGAGACTGGCAGTTCCGACAATGGCAATACACCCAGTGAGTTAACAGAATACACACTTAGCACCACCACGGTACTGAATCAGGTAGACGACGACGGAATGGAACTACCTGTTCCCATTGTAGACAAAACTGCGACAGTGGACAGCATACATATAGATCAGGGACTAACAGACATTCAACGACGACAATTAGTGGAGTTAGTTACTGAATACAAAGACTTATTCTCTGACATCCCAGGTAGGACGGACAGAATCGAACACTCCATTCTTCTTTCGGATTCTAAGCCTATTAAATGTAGGCCGTACTCTATCCCACTCAGCTATAGGGAAAATCTAAATAAGGAAATTCTTAATTTAGAAGCTAGCGGGATTATCCAAAAGTCTACATCAGAGTACTCTTTTCCAATCGTCCTAATTAAGAAGAAGGATTCCACAATTCGTCTGTGCGTGGACTACCGGAAACTCAATAACATCACTAAGATCGACGCAGAACCTATTCCTTCCTGCGAAGATCTTATCTTGGACATGTCTACTTCTAAAATCTTTTCAAAACTAGATCTTACTAAAGGATACTGGCAGGTCCCGATGCAAGCTCAATCTATGCATCTTACTGCGTTTTCAACACCTTTAGGACTATACGAGTGGCGATTTCTTCCTTTCGGACTTCGAAATGCTCCTGCCACTTTCGTACGCTTAACTAGAGATCTGTTACATGGAGTGACGAATACTGTGACCTATATAGATGATATATGTGTCCATACTGAAGACTGGACTACACACTTACTGAAACTGAGACATGTGTTTGATAGGTTGCGACTCTTCGGTCTCACAGTCAAACCGAGCAAAGTCGAATTAGGCCTAAAAGAAATTGAATTTTTGGGTCATGTCATCTCTCAAGGTCAACTGAAGACTGACAATAGGATTATTACAAAAATTATGAATCTAACCATGCCTACTACGAAAAAGCAGGTTAGAAGTCTTTTGGGAATAGTTAATTACTATAGTAAATTTATTCCAAACCTAGCTGAAATAACTAGTGTGTTTTCGAATGTATTAAAAGCATCAGTAAAATTGGATGTGAAAGATGCATTATTAATTTCTGCATTGTCAAAATTGAAAATTCTTTTTAGTAATGTTCCCATCCTCCGCTTGCCTAACCCTGGGCTCGTTTATTATCTTAGGACAGATGCCAGCAGGATCTCCATCGCTGCAGTCCTAGGCCAATTTTATGAGGGCATCTTCCATCCGATTTGCTACGTGAGCCGTAAGATCACACCTACCGAGTCCAGATATTCGATGGCAGAACTGGAGGCCCTGAGCGTCATCTACTCAGTGAGAAAGCTCCACCGCTTTCTGGCGGGTGTGCACTTCATTATCCAGACCGACAATTCTCCCATTACGGTCATTCAGACTGGTGTGCACCGAAACGACAGGATATACAGGTGGTCTCTTATCCTTCAAAACTATACGTTCAGTATAGAGCATATTAAGGGGAAAGACAACACCCTAGCTGATACCCTTAGTAGACCATCTGGGGTAGAAATACCTGAAATCCAACAGTTAAATTAGAGTGATGGTTGGTACTTGGGTATCTGATAATATAAGATGTAAAATAGCTTACATACATATCCACATTATTGGCGTAATCATGTACCAAAACACTGAACTATCATGTGTCCGTGGACATCAGATTAAGAACTGTGCTGCTATACTTAGATACCACCGTGTGAACTAGGACAGCTCATTTCCAACTAAGCTCCATTCCGGTGTATCATATATATGAACCGCAGAAAACAGTGTCAGAACAGTGCTTAATTACAGACACGAAAAGACAGAGCTACAACACCAGCGAACTCTACACGTGCACTACCGAGAGAACATTAAGATGACTGTGTAATGTATTTCAGATACCCAGGCAAGGTGTGTGGTTATATTATGCCTATACAACCATTGCACATACATGAAGGCAACTACTAACCTGTGTAAACCAAATACTATGTATATAAACTTATTGTGATATGTAATATAATATTTTAAGATAGTGATAAATTAGATGTAGGTTAGGAACTATAACAGTTCTCATTTATTTTAATAATGTAGTTAGTACAGTAATTAACCCATTAAAATTAGATTAGAATATTAGTTTAGACATAAGAATAGTTTATTACAAGTTAAATTAAATTTATGATATGAATAGTACCATTTAGATTGTTATATTTCACTTAGTTTCATTGTAGTTAGTTTATTCCATCTTAATGAAACCATACCATCTTTCAAATATTACCATTTATTAGTATCATCATTTTACATCATAATAGATTAAAAAGAGTAGATAAGGTAACATACAGCATTTACACCAGTTAGATTAAGAACATCACTCATATAATTCCTTTGTGCATTTAAAAACATTATTTAGCATAGTATTTAGAAAAGTACATAAATTGTGGTCACATAATCCATTTAATTAAGTTACATAACTCACATCACAACAATTGCATTTAAATAGTTAGATTACATCACTTAGATTAGAAAAAAATAAGAAGTAATATAATCATATCATATAATTAACATAACAAATTTAATAAATTTAGGTAACACATTAAATACTTAGTTATAGAATTAGAATGGTATGTTAGAATGTAAAGTTTTCGTTAGTGAAATTGTGTTAGTGTGAATGTGTTGTCTGTAATATAGTTTAGAACTTAGATTACAGTATTTTGGGTTTCATAACAAGTGAATGTAGTCACGAATTAGTGTTATACACCTGTTTGTGGCCACATTGAACCAAATTATGACACTCAAAAAACTAACATACATACACATAGAATTTATAAATAGAGGATAGAAATTAGATTAGTAGATTTATTACATCCAAACACACAAACAAACAGAAAAACAAACATATAAATTGCATACACTATTTGTAAATCAAAGACAGATAACTATGGGGCCAGGGGACATAATAGACAACGAAGAACTAAATTAACAGTGAAATAAAGTCTTACGCACGGAAGCGAAGGAGGTAAAGCCTGTCGCACACACTCTTGTAGAATGGTTGTTAAATATTATATGGGGGACATGAAATAATTCATGTGTTGACCCTAAGAAAGTCAACTTTGTATGGGTAGTAAGTTAATTTACTATGTGAGGGCAGGTCTTATAAGACAACGGTCCGGTTCAGACATACCTCTGATAAATATAATATAGCATGTGAGAAGGGGCTCACGCCAACCAGTCAAGTTTGTGGCGATTGCCAGTAGCCAAGTAAGGCTTTGCTACATTGTGACAATAGTTATTAATAGTTCATTGGAATGCCCAAAGCCAGGTTATCTAGAGTCTTTGACAAAAATTAGAGACACTAATTTTTTGTTTAGGAACCTCTTGCGTCACAACCAATGAGTGAAAGTTGATGACGCAACACAAGAGGGGTGGGTGTGTGTCAAAGACTCGATAGTACCACACCTCGTGAAGCCATAGCACAGTTGAGTAGACACTCAACAGGCCACGTTTGCCAGCAGAGTGCGATGTGAGGTAACACGCACGAAGGTGAAGGTCACCCCGCGTGGTGTGTAACCACGGGAGAGAGGTTAGGCAGACGGGAGACTGGACTTGAGGCGTTCACATCGTTTAGAATAGCGTTAGGAGTTTTGTGTTCACTAATAGATAGAACTAGCATAGGGTTAGCAGTTTGTGTTAGATAATTCTGTGGCTGTATATTGTGTATTGCATTAGCGACTGTTTACCGCTTGTAAGCGAGCCAACGGCAATAAAATGGACCATGCATTTTGCCTCCCACACGACTTGCAAGTTGTCTTGTATGGGTGTGTGAGAAGTACCCGATGATGCCTGTCAGTTAAGTTGTTGACATGACCCTTAGGTTACCTTCAACCTCCTTGTCCTTCCAGAGTGTTTCTGCAGCAAGTCGCTCTTTATCAAACGCTAATTGTTTCTCCCTAAGTTCCGCTTCTGCAGCTATTTGCTTTATCTTTAAATCCGCTTCCGCAGCCATTTGCTTTATCTTCAATTCCGCTTCTGCAGCCATTTGTTTTTCTTCCAATTGCATTTCCATAATTAACTTCTCTTTTTCCGCTGCAATCTTTTCGCGTTCCACAGTTAATTCTCTTTCTCTAGCCTCCATTCGTTCGCGTTCCAACACCATCTCTTTTTCCTTTAGTTCTCTCTCAAGTTGTTTATCTTGCCTTTCTGATGCCAGTCTTTCCTGTCGTTCCTCCTTCTCACGTTGTCTTTCCTCTTTCTCACTTGTAGCTTGCAGTTGTCTAGCTTCCTTCTCTGCTGCAAGTTGAAGTTGTCGCTCCTCCTTGTCATGCTTCTGTTGCTCACTTGCCCAATTTCGAAGTTCTGCACCGGTTAAACCAGTCTTCTCCCCCAACTCGATGAAATGTTGCAGTGTCGACATCTTGTCCTAATGTCCTACCTGTAAAATGAGCTATCTGGCTGAAATAAATATGGACGTAGGCAAGAGGAGAAAAGAATCGACAAAATTGTAATATTGTCTCAGATCACTATCACTCTGATAGTAAGGTAAATGTTTTATCACAATTGAGCAAATATAACTCAATTAAATTTGTAGTGTCAATTCTAACACCACAATAAAAAATCAATCAAATATCTCTATAATGAACGAAATAAATATAAACTAGAGAAATAAATATGAAGAAATATATCCAATATAAATTATATATGCAACGCAAGACAACTAAGAATCATCAAAGACGAATGACGAGTGACGCGAATACATATTACTGTTTACAAACAATAACAAATTTTTATCCACATTTTTGACGGGTAACGCACATACTATACTACTACAGTTATGACAAGACAATAGTATTGTGGTGACACCCGCAAGATCAAAACAAAAAATTAATTCGTGATGACCTGGCGACTATCAACACACAAATCCCTTCATGAACCAATCAAGTAATAATCTCAATTAGCTCATCAAGGCCCTTCCAACCGCCCACAAAATAAAATAAATAGCCTTATTATGAGTCAACATAACATCAATCAACAATGAACAATTTACTGGCCTGTTTCCGGCTCTCGTGTGTGTAGATACAATAAGCTCGACAATTTACATCCCCTATGTTGTCCAAGATATACCAAAGGAAGTAGCTGTATATCCCAAGAAAATTGCTTGTACGAGAGTACAATTAACTTGCACTCAAACCCGAACCAACGCGGTTCGTAACCAATCCATGTGATACGTGATTGGCTTGGGTATGTTCGACGAAGCTTGAGTTAGTAGCCTTATTATTTTAGGCTGAATGCTTGATGCCCACAATGAAGTATCCTTACATAGGTGTCGTACCGTCCAGCGTGAAGACGACTGGTATCATACCCAATACAACAATGTCAACCCGTGTAGCGCTCTGACGTGAATGTGTAGTGTCCTAGTATCCTGTCACGGTGTCGTGTGCAGAGGTGTCATGACGATGAGGTGCATCCATATATGTTCATTGCGTTCACAGTTGTGAAGTGTGATGAAGTGTCCGGTATGTGAATAACGATGTTGTATTGTTCGACATTCCGTGTAGAAATTTCGTATGCGTTAAGGTTGCAATAGAGGTATCAATCCACCATAATGCAATGGTATCGTGAGAAAATTAGATTTAATAAGTCTCGACAATAAGTGTGTACAGTCCCACTGAATGTCCCACCTATATTTCCTTCAGACTCTTGGTGGAGGGCAGTGTAGGTAATCCCGACAATGTATAATGTACATCCATACTAACATCCGACATCACGTTCGTGTATAGATAAATGTAAAATAATGTCCCCAGAAGAATGATGGATGTTCCTTGTGCCGATAGTGTAAATTTGACAGAATGTCGGCAGCCAATAATCTTATGAAGATATCATTCTTCTCGCCAAGTGCATCTAGATTGTGTGGTATATTAATGTTCAAGAGTTGTGCAGTGTGTTGTGTCAACTGCTTGTCTAATCTGTGTAAACTATGTCTAATTCCAAAACATATCTAGTTCCGTCCTGGGTACAAATTTGGTACTAGAAAGTGTAGTATATCTCCTGTTAGCGGACATTGAAACTGATAACCTGTTCCATTGTCATACAGATATGTGGAACAGCACATGTTTAATCTCTTACCTTGTGTGTGGCAAATGACATCCACATAATATCGACAAGTATTAAATATTTGCAGTCTGTAACTGATGTTTATACGAGCTGCAATTTCAGCTTCCGCTGAGTTTAGGACGGTGCCCTTCAACTTGACGTGCAACTATTTATATTTAAAGCGACAGACATTCTCTTCTTATAAATAACTCGGAAGATCTTAATCGTTATTACATGTCTTACTTTCCGTGCAAACGATAACTTGCAATGTAAAATGTATCGTTTTCTGGCGGCGGAATAAAGCTTATTTTAACTCAGCCGCCATGTTGTCGCATTGTGTGTACTCCTGATGCCGCATCGTGCCAAGGAATTTATCATCGTGACGTGCATTCTTTATATGTTTACTTTTGATATTGCGGGAATCAATCGTCGCTTGTTTACATTAAACCATCGTTTTCCTCCGATCGAAGTCCCCACATGTCTCAAAGTCATTCAACCGCCAAAGCGTTAGAACTCAAACTGGATTAAACATATGTAACAAAGTCGCTCACCTTGAAGACTGTTTCAATTCGAGATAAATCCTTTTTTTATTCAGATTTGATCTCCTTTTCAGAAATAGACAAAACACTGTTGTAAAAATATAACGGGCCCCTGACACGGGGACGGGACGTTACATGTCAATACAAACCCAGCTGTTTATATCTTTTCTATAATTGCTCAGTCTCTCAAGGACTATCGCAAATCATTACAACTCGTCGTCTATGATTTATGTCCCGGTCCGCAGATGGGATAAATGCCGATACAAACAGGCGATCTCCTCTTCTAGTAAATATGCCTCGCCTAGACGATCAAGTCCTTTTTAACATGGAGCTCAAAGGAAACACACCGCTGACTTCATGTCGTTTCTCGAAGTGACCTTCTGTTGCTGTCTCTACAATGCTTACGTCGGTCTTAGTTCCCGGTCGTCAAGTCATTCTAATGTTAGACTGGGAATCTCCTAATTCCTATTAGGTGGTGCGCGTGACCACTCTGTGGCATAATGCATCATCGATTGAAATTTAAGAAAGTGTGCTCAAGGTGGGTATCCAGACAATTGAAGAAGGAACACAAAATGAACCGATTTGGAATGTCCTTGCATCATCTTTGTCGATACGAAGATGAAGGAGAAGACATGCAGAACAGGATTGTTACTGGGGACGAATCATGGGTGCATCACTACCAGCCCGAATCAAAGCGTGCTCAGTGCAATGGAAACATCCTTCTTCGCCTTGTGTCCAACAATTCAAGGTTACGCCATCAACAGGGAAGGTTATGCTGACAATATTCTGGGATTGTCAAGGCGTGCTTTTAACCAATTTCAAGAAGAAAGGTGGCAATGTGAATTCTGAATTGTACTGTGAAGTTCTATCGATGCTTCATGATGCAATTCGAAGAAAACGTCCAGGACTGCTGACTAGAGTAGTGTTGCTTCTTCATGACAATGCCAGACCATATACGGCTCGATTAACTCAGGAGAAAATTAACCAACTAAGGTGGGAAGTTCTGGACCATCCACATTACAGTCCCGAATTAGCCCCTAGCAATTTCCACCTTTTTTGGTCCACTGAAAGCCCACCTGTCGGGAGACATTTCGCGAATGACACCGAATTTGAATGTGAAGTGAAAACGTGGTTTGGAAAACAGAGCACGCAATTCTATGCAGCCGGTTTTGGGGGGTTGATAAACCGATGGGATAGGTGGATCAATGTTGGTGGAAATTATGTTGCGATATAAAGAGACAATGTATGTATAAAAATGAACTGGTTTTAAGTTGTTATAATATTTAGTTATTTTTCTACAGCCATTTGTGAGTTACTTATTGACCTTCCCTAGTGTGTGTGTGTGTGTGTGTGTGTGTGTGTGTGTGTGTGTGTGTGTGTGTGTGTGTGTGTGTGTGTATGTAAATAAGCCCTCGATTTAGGTCTGTCAGGTACACCAATCAAATGATTAAACATCTATGTGGCGTAATTGGGGTGAATTATCTACTTTTGCTCATATAGTTTTATAAATGGATAACCGTTCTGTCACATGGTAAGTTTCCGTTGTCCATTTCAGGGCCTCAGACAACTGCAGACAAATTTAAAGAACTATTTGAATAACGGAGACACAAACTATAGATTTTACGATTTATTGCCTGGCATATTTCGCTGCATCTTGTCAGGTACATACTGCAGAACTATCTATCCTAAATAAGAAAGCCGACAAATCATGATGCAATGTTTAAACAGCAAAAATAAAAATAGATTTAATTGAGACCCAGCCTCAGTGAAAATAATAACATCAAGGCACAAATGACATCAGAAGAGGATAGTAGTGTTGGAATGAATAGGCCAGTTGTCTATTTCATAACTGGACCATAGGGATGGTGTCGGTAATCGTTAGTCATAATCTGATTAGAGAATGATTCAATTGACAACACCTGAATTGTCAATCGTTCTTCCACCTTGAAATGAATCTTGATGTCCTTTTCTTGCAGTTCGGACGTAGCTTGAGTGGAAATATATCATGAATGCTGATCTTTCTCCTTTAGACAACTCTTGCGTCTCAATTCTTACTGTTGTTCCGTTGATGAACTTGAAACAGGCCAGAAGAGACGTCTCCTCTCAGGAGTCGTTAATGCAAATCTCCAAAGATAACTTTCAGGAAGTCGAGTATAACTCCTCACTGGGTAGAACTCTGAGTCCCCGTTTTACAGAAGTTGTTTATTAATACTTCAGGGTGACATCAGAAATGCTTTATGTTCTCTGGTCCAACGTTATTCATAAAAACGGGGATCAGTACTATAGAGCAGAGGTTCTCAAACCACTGTCCGCGGGCCACTTGTGGCCCGCCAGCTGTCAGAAAGTGGCACGCGATGCCTCGTTATTTAATATAATATATTTTAATAATTTCAAAAATGCACACCGTCAGTGTGCGATAATTTACTCTGCTCGTGGTTGCTATGCTAGGATATGATCGAATCCGCCTGTTCAGTTCGCAGCAAAAAGTTATAAAGTTCCCGTATCCCAGCCGTATCGACCAATCAGAGTACACAAGGCGCCATGTTGTCGTCTTACAACTGTTCAGCAGAGTCGATAATATTGTATTGAAATTAGATTTTTTCAAATACAAATTTACCGTTAAAGCCTATAAACATGAGTGTGGAACATCTAAAATCAAATAATGGTAAAAATCGAAAACGTGAAGACGTTGCCTGTCGTGAATTCAACGAAGATTGGACGGAGAAATTTATGTTTATGCCTAGCCGTAGTGGTAGACCAGTTTGCTTAATCTGCCGATTTTGTATTCCTGTTACGAAAAAAATTAATCTGGAACGACACTTCACAACCACACATTCAGACATAAATGCTCAATATCCGATCAATTCGGAGTTAAGAAAAGATTTCATAACTAAAAAAGAAAGTTCTCTTACCAGGCAGCAGTCATTTTTTCACCAAGGCTAACGAACAGAGCAAGAGTGCTGTTGTTGCGTCGTACGAAGTCGCTCTTCTGCTGGCTCGCAAAAGAAGCCGTTCGCCGATGCAGAAGAAATAAGCAAGCATTCCCTTAAAATTGCTGCTAGAATGCTTGGCGATAAAAAGTATGAAACAAAATTTGATCAGATTCTTTTGTCTAATAATACTAGGCCAGGCGAGTTGAAGAACTAGCCAACGATGTTCATCGTCGAGTAGCAGCACATATTAAAAAATGTAAATTTTTGTCATTGACAGTGGATGAATCCACTGACATTTCTGACACAGCTCAGGTCGCAGTATTTGTTCGAGCAATACACGATAATTGTGAAGTAATTGAAGAACTTCTAGGACTTGAATAGATGTATGCAACTACCAAAGGGACTGATCTGTTTGAAACTCTGAAATTGTGTGTAGAGAAACAACACAGAATGGACCAAACTGGACAGTGTATGCACCGACGGTGCTCGGACTTTGACGGGTAAAAAGTTTGGATGTATAGCATTATTGGAACAGTTTCTTTTCTGCAGTATATTAAAATATCATTGTATTATTCGCCAAAAAAGCTCGATGTGGAAAGACATTAAATCTGAAACATGTCATGGATGTTGTTCTGAGATGTGTGAACAAAATTCGAAGTAAGGTGCTGAACAGGCGTGAGTTCAGACAGTTTACATCAGACCTGAACGAGGAATACGGTGAGCTACTGTTACACTGTGATGTCAGTTGGCTATCTAAAGGGAAAGTTCTGTTCTGGCGACTATTGCCTGTCGAACAATTTGAACACTTGCGTTCATTCGCCCAGAGATACATTTGTCGTTTTGGTTCGACTTACAGATGCGAGCAGTCATTTTCCGCAATGACCGTTATAAAAAAAAAACAAGCAACGTTCCAGACTCACCGAACGAACGAACGAACGAACAAACTTTATTTTCAAAGGGTAACAAATTGGGCACGCATGCCCGTCTTATATTCGGCCCTTCCAATCACTCATCTTTCATTCATCATTGCATAGTGCATTCACGTAGTGAAAAAAGGACATTGTCAAATGAATGTTGTAAACATAAACAATGCGTGTTACCATGTTATGAGACAAATCCCCCACCCATCCACCCACCCATCAATCCCTTATCCATCCGCCTGACCCCCACACACATCCACCACCCAACCACACACATACCAACAGTCACATACATTCCTCCACCCATCCACCCATCCCCCAACCCACACACCCCCCACATACACCATCTCCCCACCCACACACAGACATCTCCCACCCACCCCCTCACACACACATCCCACCCACCCACATATAAACATATAACTACATATAAACCCAAGCACACATGCATGCATCCACCCATCCATCATCCACACATCTCCCACCTTCACACATCTCCCCACCCATACGCACACATCCTCAACCCATCCCATAACCTACCCACCCACATATCCTCCACCACTCACCCACACACCCCAACCACTCAGCCAAACACACATCCCCCAAACACGACAGTAAACTTAGCTGCGTTTATGACTTTGGGCACGACAGATTTGTGACCAGACATTGATAAACTGGCATCTGAACTTAAGTAACTGGTTATGAAGAACATTTACAATTGTAAATTAATTACATTAATAGTAATCTTCGAAACTGATTAAAAATGTATTGTTAAATGAATTTTTGAATTTACACTAAAAAAATGACAGCAGTGTAATACTGACACTGACTGCCTTTAAAGTTTTATAATTTTGTTAACGAAAGTTAAGAAAGGTAAGAATTATATTACACGACTTTTATAATTGTATAACGTTCTGGCCCGTTTAACAACCGAAAATTGTAGACATTGACCTCTGCTTGAAAAGCTTGGGAACTACTGCATTAGAGAATTTAACAAGTCATCTTCGCATGGCAAACAGATCTCCTCTTATCACGCTGAGTCGTTCTCTCAGAATGAAATCAAATGTAGACAAGATGGCGTGTGAGTTTCGTAGTCTGTTTTATGGTCTTCTAAAAAAAAAAAAAAACGGTCTGCACACTTCTAGATTTTTGGAATTCACGAATATTGCGATTGAAAATCAACGTGCAATTTTCCGAGTTTCTGATGTTCACGGGAATCCGTGAATCAGTTTTAGAGAACTCGTGTCTCACCAGAAACTCATGAATGTTTAGATTTCGCTTTCATCGTAAGTGAGGCACGAAGAATAGCTTACACACAGATTATCTCTAGAGTTTCCATACTCCCATACTCCCCCTCCCACAAGGGTTAGAAATAACTTGCGGACAGTTTGGCGACTGAAACCAGCGGGAATTCTGTTACAACCTTGCCTAAGTAGAATGTGACCTTCCCCCCCCCCCCCCACCACCCCCACCCCAAAAAGATAGTATGTAAGGTATGACCAAAAGTGTAAGGTGCAAGAAAAACTTATGATATAACTAAAAATATGAGGCTCAACAAACATAAGGACTAGCAAAGATGTGTAAGGAGTATCGACAACCTAGGGAAACCTAAACCTCAATACTGGCTTCTCCGATGCAACAATTCACAACCACCACTAAACATCAAACGGTGATCTGAATCATAAGCGATCTGACTACGTGCATTGGCACCTATCTATCTGGCTCCAATGTGGTGGTGAAAAAGAAGATCGATTATACCATCGTCTGCCTTTTTATAATAAGGCTTGGATCGCATTCCATGCTTCCCACGAGCCTAGCGCTTCACCGCGTTGTGGGGTTTCACTATCATCACGAGTCGTGTACAATACATCAGTGGCCTCGCCGCTTGTCTCAAACATCTAAATATTCAAATACATGCATATACATTTGAAAACAAACCATCATTTGTCTCTTCTGAGACGGATTCTCTATGAGCACCTCACTTTTAAGTCCCCTGATTCAAACATGTGCCAGTAATTTTCTGCTGGTCTATCTTGTGGTTTTTCATCCACCTTCACCACAACCGACAATTCTTGTAACTATAGCAGTGCACAGCCTCGCCAACCCATTATGACCCAGCTGTAAAGGGAGGGACGTTTAAACGACCGAAAACGTCAGTGGTAGAATCTGGTGTTCCCTTCGCGTTGTGTCAAACATAACTCCCACATGAAAGCACATCCAAATTTAACCTCATGAATAGACATCAAAAGAAATATCCAGAACATGGTTTCTTGCATCTTTAATTTCTGATAGGTGTCTTCATACGACATGATGACAAATATAACAAGGAGCCCATCGATATCCACATGTTATATTTAAAAAATACCTTGATTTCTTTTTGTCAGTTCCATTTGCCTTTTATACCTCTCTCTCTCTCTCTCTCTCTCTCTCTCTCTCTCTCTCTCTCTCTCTCTCTCTCTCTCTCTCTCTCTCTCTCTCTCTCTCTAACACACACACACACACACACTCTTTTCTTTCCGCGTTTCCATCCTGTTTCAGGATATTGCGGTCAACATCAGCATCTTTCAACTGTATATTGATTCCTAGGCTAGATTACGCTCATCAGCACGTCACGACTTTCTGAGCGACCGGCTCCATACTCTCATGAGTCACTGGCGCGACCGGAACCCTTCCAATTCTCGCGCGCTTACGTCAACCACGAGAGTATTCGGGGTTACGGAGAATGCTGCTAACGTACTATAACTATGGGTCTATCTATTAAATACTGCAGTCAAGCTGTAATGCAGTGCATTTACAGGACGTCGCAGTCATAAATCTGGTCTCCTGCTTGGTGGGCTGATATCTGAGTCTTGTAGATAACCGAGGCATCAATCTGAGTGTCGGGCACATCATGTCTTCGGCCAGTCTGGGGTTCGATGTAACGCCACGTATTTCGCCACCATTATTCTATGTCTGATCTCTTCCGAACTCGAAAATGTAACGTCAGCACTGAAGTCCCGATAGTGAATGTGACCTTTGTGCCCGTATCAGTAGTTAGAAGTATTTCCACCGTGTCGAAGGAGTATCGACTTATCGGTATGTAGTGAGGTTTGTCGCAGGCGAGAAACACTGAGGTCGAGCGCTGATTCATGATAGAAACCGTCCTTAGTAGTGGGACCATGACATCTCCGACTGGTCTCGCCGCAATGAGATCGCAGTATACGTAGACATTTTGCAGGTCGTTATTCAGGTCTATGGCCCCTTCACCTTTAATTGTATCTAGTATCTCCTGCAACTTCTCAATAAATATAATAGTGGCCCCGGGTTCGAGTATTTTCACGATGACTTTCTTTGATGCATTGTCGAAATGGAATAGAACACAGAGCTGTTCGTCCACCTTCCGATCTTTCATTAGTCTATTCAGTGCAGCTATAAACGCATCTGGTGAACTGTACAGGCCCGAGGGACACCCCTTTCTTATCACCCTACCGTTTGGTGGGATGTATCTTAGCCATACTTCATTCTCTAGCACATTGCATTAGTAGTTGGGGAATTGAATTTCGGCCAGACCCAGTTAGAAATGTTGACTCACCTCAATAGTCTGCGGTAACTTGACAAAATAGTGACATGGTATGTTCTTGGGAAACATGTTCGGCGAAGCATTACTCGGTAATATCACTAGAAGCTCATATTTTAGGGTTTGGTAGCATGTAACACAGACAGCTGCTCAGAAGAGCGATCCACAACTTGCCCTCGACCGCGTCGACTTTGTCTCGAGACAGATTAAATAGTTATACGCCAATGACTGTGTATATAACGACCAGTTGACAGAAGAAGACAATCTCTAGTCGCGGCACTCGCCGACCACACATGCACCAGAACGAATTTCTTCCCCCCCCCCCCTGGGCTATTTTGTGGGTTAGTTTCCACGGTGGTTTCTTCCATTACCGCTGTTTTTGACCTACTGGGTCAATACACTCGTGTCTCAGTTGTATCATTAGTTGCTATTGGCAAATACAAAAATCAGTGCTCGAGGCGATCGTTGTGGGACATTGTCGGTACTAAGGACACTACTTTCTGAACTTAGCAGTAGGCATAAGGTCACCATACAAGGGTTGTCATCCCACTGTGGAGTACCCAGACACGCCAGCGCTGCTCGATTGGCTACGGAAGGAGTGCAATAAAATAAGTCTGATCCACCTGTTACATACCACCAAAAGAAATGAATGACGAAGTCAGCCAGAAAGCCACAGTACTTGCTCAAGGTGACTACCTTTTATGGGCAGATCAGGACAAGTCATTATTCTGCATCTCAGAATAGGCTACATGTATACAAACATTCAGGCTTAATGAATCAGCCATGTGCATGTGTTGATTGGCGTCGCAGCCAGCAGAGCACATACTCCAGTTATAGTCGATTAGCACCATATCTCTCTTTATTATACTAGTATTGTTAGGCTAACTGTATGCCTACTTGGAGAAACACAACGAAAATGTGAAAGATGTATCAAAAACGCCAACTTACCATTAGAGACTTGACACATGGTGCTCTGGTTGCTGCTCACAGAGACCGGTACTTCTATTCGACGAATGCTGGCCGTCTTATACACGCTATTTGCTGACGTAGAATGACTCAGCCGAATATTATGCACTGTCTGGTCATGTGACCGGGTACGACTCCATCTTTGACCGGTTGAATCATTAGGCATGTGTTTTGGCTGTATCCCATAAGACACGTGACCGGATACAGCGTCATCTTTGATCGGTTTTAGCCACGTGGTCTGGTTTCTCCATTACCACATGTGATCGGATGCGAGGCCATCGTTGACCACTTGTAACCAGTGAGTATGTAGTCTGGTTGTAGTCATTACACAGGCGTCCGGAAGCAGTGCCATATTTCATCGGATGTGACTATTACCCATGGGTGATCGGATGCAGCGCCATCTTTGAATGGTTTTAGTCAGCAAGCATGTGGTCTGGTTTTGTCATTGCCACATGTGACCGGATGCGGTGCCATCTTTGACAGGCTGTAACTATTGCCCACGTGGTCTGGTTGTCGCCATTACACATGCACCTGGAACCATCGCCATATTTGATAGACTGTGACCATTACCCAAGTGTCTCGGCTGTATCGTTATGCTGTCAGTACACTCTGAGTCATCCTGCAGTTTTCCCCAAAGACATGTCTGAACACGTTCACGTACGTTCACCCCGCCGACATAGCCCGTGATGAGTCTCCCAGTCGGTCACTCTCAGCTGATGATGCTGCTGATGATGATGAAGATGATGATGAAGATGATGATGATGATGATGATGATGATGATGATGATGATGATGATGATGATGATGATGATGATGATGATGATGATGATGATGATGATGATGATGATGATGATGATTTTTGTTGGTGGTGCTGGGTGATGATGCTGATGGTAATCCTGATGACAGACACTACAGAAGATTATGGTTGCCGATCGTTCAGAAAGACACCGACAACCTTGTCCAGGAAGCATGAATGCTGGGGCTGACTGCGACGTCCTGTAAATGCACTGCATTACAGCTTGACTGCAGTATGTAATAGATATACACATATTTATAGTACGAGGCATACCTTTGGGCGTGACATGACATGGCAATTCATGATGATACACGAACAACCAAACAATGTTGGGGCTGACTGCGACGTCCTGTAAATGCATTGCATTACAGATTGAGTGGACTATGTAATAGATTGACACATAGCTACAGTACAAGGCATACATTGTGTCGTGCGATGGCACGACAAATCACGATGGCACACGAACAACCAAACAATGTTGGGGCTGACTGCGACGTCCTGTAAATCAAATTCATTACAGCTTGACTGCGATATGTAAAAGATAGATACATAACTATACTATGAGGCATACATTTGGTCGTGACCGGACACGGCACATCATGATGGCACACGAACAACCAAATAATGTTGGGGTTGACTGTGATGTCCTGTAATTGATAGCACACACACACACACACATACATACACTCAGCAGTACACACACGCACGCACACACGCCTACATGCGCGCACACGCACACACACACACACATACACATGCACACATATACACACACATACATGTACACACATAGTCAGTATTATTTCTACCAATCATTTAAAACTGTAAATGCCAGCATTTACTATGCGACCTTAGTTCCAATGACCACAACTCGGCTACCGTGTCAAAGGTAATTATGTTTATGTTTTATCTACCGGTTATCAGTACCTGCTGGCCCTCGGCTATTACCTTTCTCCCGGGTCGTGCTCGGCGAAGCATTACTGTTTGTTTGTCCGCGCAGGTAAACTTCCATTCAAGGGGAGCTTAGTAAGAAAAAGGGGCGACAATTCTAGACAGGTCGAGAGAATAATCATGCTGCATGAGCAACACATGGTCTCTACAATTCAGCCCTGTTTTTGTGCTATGGGGAGGAGGGAGGTGATTATGCCTTTTTAATCACAGTGTAACATACTATCGTCTTTCAAGACAGCGAGATGCTAGTCGGTATTTTTTTTTTTGTGTGGGTATACAAAGACAAATGGTGAATCGTCTCAATAATTGTGTTGTCACATTCAATGCATCTGTCTTTATAATTTTGTTGTGGTGATCGAGTGAAATGACGAGTCATGGCCGCTTACGATTTCTGGCATGGCACATGATTGATTGATTGATAAAATATATATTTTTCAGCTTTTAAACTCGTTTTCTTAATGCAGTTTGATTTCATATAAACGTGCCACTTTAATTACTTGCATTCCTATGTTACACTTTAATTACTTTTAATGTTCTTAATAACTGGAGTAATGTGTGATGGCTATGGTAGTTTTAGTGTAACAGCTTGCCTGAGAGATGGACAAAACTAATGTCAAACCCAAACGTTCAAGGTGGACCCTTTTGCTGAGGGATTTAATGGTCAGGGATAAATAGTATTTAACGTGCGACGCCTTTGCTGTGGGGGAAACACTGGGCGTATGGACATTTTCTGGAAGTTCCGGGTCTCTTTCCTAGCAGGCAGGTTCTATTATGATGGCTAGATGTTTACTGCATATATTATAAACATACATATAAACATATTTCTATATTGTATGCATAAGAATTATTTTCGGAGCTACGGAGTGGTTCTCTGTGCTCGATGCCAGCTTTAACAGCCAGCCTAGAGAGAGAGTTAAGAGAACCATACGAGGGAATGGTTAGAAAAGGCGACAGAGAAATACAGCAGGGACATGTAGAGTCATAAGTAAAATTGCAGCAATGGACACCGAGCAAAAAATTGTTGTCATAATCTATCATCTTCCACTTGTGTCGTCAAGTGTGGTGGAAAGAAATAGTTGACGTTCGAACGCCCTACAGGTGGCACAGGATACTGTCATTCCGTGTGATTGTACAAGTACTTTTGGATGTTTAAGTGTGGGTGATAATGATGAGAACAAAAGAACAAGCAATTATTACATATGTACAAATATACGCGCCACGTAATTCAAATAAACGTGAGGAAGAATGAGAGGAGGTTTTCGAAGACGTCAATATTACACTAAATAAAATAGGAAGAACGACAATATCATAGTTATGGGAGCCTTCAATGCAAAACTATAACTTAGTAGAACAGATAAAGAGAAACATCTTGTAGCATTTCGAGACCACCACAGGGCAAAAAAAATGATAATGGAAGCATTTTGATAGAGCTATGCATGACCTCTTTACACGAAACATGTTTTTTTTTTTTAATACGGACTCACAGATATACACTTGGTTCAAATGGAACGATCTGGACACCAAAAGCAAAACTAATTTTATGCTAGTAAGAATTAACATAAAATTAGATATATTAGCTGCAAGAGCAGTGTCCAACTTAAGTATAACCACAGATCATAAAGCAATTATTATCACAATTAGAACCAACAGGAAGAGAAAGCAAAGATCATGCAAAATACACCAATACTTAACAGGATCGTGATTATATGGAATGAAGAATAGCAAGAATACACGCAATAAAGAGAGAAAAATAAAAAGACTGGGAGGAATAAAACGAAACCCTAAATAAAAACTATAAGGAGGCATTTAGACACTTCTACAAAGAAGTTAATGCAATGAGAATCGGAAAAGAACCATTTGACCCAGTTGAAATAATTAACAGCGAAAAAGAACAAATAAGTGAACACAACCAAATCCTAAATAATGGAGGCAGTATTTCAAACAACTTTTCACCATTCCATTTTACCCTGCAGGAATCCAAGAAACCTACACTGATGGCATCGAAGAACTTAAACCAGACATATTGAAAGAAGAAATAAGAGACGCCATTATGTTCGCCACATTGAATAAATCACCACAACAAAGCAGAGGAATTTCCCTTTTCAGTTATACTGGAAATTCCTTTTTACAAAATTCTCGAAAAAACAAAACTACGACATCCAATAGAACCACAGCTAAACGAAATACAACTTGTATTTAGGAAAAACAAAGGATTGACATATGTCATCTTTGCGCTTAAATAGCTGAAAGAAAAATCAGTCGAATTTATTGAAATATTTGCAGCCAAGAAAAGATTTGTGCCAGAGTAGTAAGAAACGAGCTGTGGGGCAATTCTTAAAAGATATGTAGTGAGTATACATCTAATAGTAACGCTAAATTTCATAACAAAACAGTAAGTGAAATGGTTCAGTCACATAATAGGCTACCAACTGACAGTAAACCACAAGTAATGATTTACAGACCAAATGGAACCAGAAGAAAAGCTTGACCATGTCAGTCAGTCAGTCAATCAGTCGGTCAGTCGGTCAGTCAGTCGGTCAGTCGGTCAGTCAGTCAGTCTGTCAGTCAGTCAGTCAGTCTGTCAGATAGTCGGTCAGTCAGTCGGTCAGTCGGTCAGTCAGTCAGTCAGTCGGTCAGTCAGTCCGTCGGTCAGTCAGTCAGTCGGTCAGTCGGTCGGTCAGTCGGTCAGTCAGTCAGTCAGTCAGTCAGTTAGTCGGTCGGTCAGTCAGTCAGTCAGTTGGTCAGTCAATCAGTCAGTCAGTCAGTCGGTCAGTCAGTCGGTCAGTCAGTCAGTCGGTCAGTCAGTCAGTCGGTCAGTCAGTTGGTCAGTCAGTCAGTCGGTCGGTCAGTCAGTCGGTCAGTCAGTCGGTCAGTCAGTCAGTCAGTCAGTCGGTCAGTCAATCGGTCCGTCAATCGGTCAGTCAGTCGGTCAGTCAGTCGGTCAGTTAGTCGGTCAGTCAGTCGGTCAGTCAGTCGGTCAGTCGGTCAGTCGGTCAGTCAGTCAGTCGGTCAGTTAGTCGGTCAGTTAGTCGGTCAGTTAGTCGGTCAGTCGGTCAGTCATTCAGTCGGTCAGTCGGTCAGTCAGTCAGTCGGTCAGTCAATCGGTCAGTCAATCGGTCAGTCAGTCGGTCAGTCAGTCGGTCGGTCGGTCAGTCAGTCAGTCGGTCGGTCGGTCAGTCAGTCAGTCGGTCAGTCGGTCAGTCGGTCAGTCAGTCAGTCGGTCAGTCGGTCAGTTAGTCGGTCAGTTAGTCGGTCAGTCGGTCAGTCATTCAGTCGGTCAGTCGGTCAGTCAGTCAGTCAGTAAGTTGCATATTCTTTACAGAACGTCGCAGTCAAAACAAGCATTTGTGCTGTTGTGACCTCATGGCAAGTTTACGTTCAGTAATTTGCCATTGTTTTATAAACCAAATTTTTTACCACATCTTTCGTAGCTGTGTTTCGAACGCCGGCATGCGGGATTACGAACTGCGTTCTTAATACCTTCGCCAGGGGGCCGGCTGTAAACATTGTACAGAGGGGATATAGAATGCTTCGCCTAGAAAAATGCTAATAATATTGTAATCAATGACACTATGGATAAATTATTCATGGAACAGCGGTGCGTCAGTGATAGCTTGAACTAGCAAATCACATCACTGGGATTTAAACCGTGGGCGACGCTACAATGTTTCCGTGTTTGTTGGAACGTAATATTATGTAACTATCATGTCTGTCGAGGAGGAAATTTCTGTGCTGGAGTTAGCGGGAGAAAGGGGGCGAAGTGGATCTGAGGGTCGAAGTGGATTACGATCTGCAGTAACAAGAAACTACACACTCAACAAAGAGCGGGCAGTGAAAAGCAAACTTAAGAACTGTTTTAGCTCGCCATCGCTGTCTGTTAAATGTATGGATGACGGTAAATGCATCTCTATCACATTCAACAATACAACACATTACGAGGCATTTCGAACATGTGTGATCAATTATTACCATGAAGCCAAAGTTGATTAGAGAAAAGACCGACAAGGAGTGGAGGTGGAAGTCAAAATATCATCTCCCCTACACACGTTACATTTGTACAACACACAGAATAAAATTTTAATACAAGGAGCAAACGCCGTCATGTCTGAATGGCTCGTGACACAATTCGTCGAGATTGAATAGGCAGCATTGAAATTGACAAGTGACTCGCTAAACACACCTGCCGATTTCAGCACGCTAGTGTCTGCCATAAAACCAACACAGCCTACAGTGGTCACGCTATTGTCAGAGAGAACCATTAAATCAGCACAGCCTGCAGCGGCAGTCGTTACAGCATCAGGCGATAGTAACAACATACTCCAACATGCCACGACTCAATACAGCAGCAACTCGAACGCAGCTTCTTCTAACCAACCAGTGTTGCTAGCCATTGAATACCCGATGAGGCGCCTAGGGGACAGTATACAACCAAATGAAAACAATTCAAACCAAATTGAGGTTGCACCATCATCGGTACTAGATGAAAGCCCAGCTACAAATCAACACTCATGCGGTTGTCAGCAGCACATTGAAATGTTAGAGGTAAGTCTGAAGGTACTTCTAGACGCCGCCTCTGACAACACAGACAAGATCGCCAGGATCACTAATGACTATGTTAACCTCAAGTCAGAGGTCGCTCTCCTGAGAGAGGAAAATGGTATACTGAAGCACACTATTGAGACTTTACAACGCGCGCCCACTATTGATCAGGGAGCACAATCTTACAGCTTCGAAACAACACAACCATCCCTGGGAGCGCCAACTATACAGCCAACGAATACACATCAACAAATAGACAAAGCCATTCAACCGGACTCGACATTTCCCATAGAAGTAAAAGTCAGCAATCGATTTGAACTACCAAAAGAGCAATTGGTAAATGACAGTCAGTACGACGAGACATTGCTGACAGATAACCCGCCTATTCATTCTCCATAGCAGACAACAAGAGGCTCCGCATAACCAAATTCACGCCAGCAATGAGCGAACAAGCAGGCAACAACAGGTTCCGCATCACCAAGTTCACGCCAGTAATGAGCGACCAAGCGGACATCACCAGGTTCCGCATCATTGGAGTCCAGAACTTCTATACTTGATGCAATTTAGTCCTGTCGCACTGAATCAAGCCCTTATGATGTCTCTACAATACAGACCTGTGAGATAGGATACGTATTAAAAACGGAACCCTATATGCATTGATACCAGCAACAGAGCTTCCTCCTTGAACTTTAATTGCTTACTGTTTAACGTTTTATTTCCCATGTGGGATACTCCGCTTTAAACAGAGACATTGACTTGTATAGTCATTTATTAATTCTTTTGGATAACAGTTGGTTACTTAGCTTGTGAAGTAGTTTTTTCAGGTTAATTATTTGTTGTATGTTCTTTCATTCGTTTTGTTCCGTGTTTGCATTATATTCATTGGTCTAATTAGTTATATCGTTATAATATTGTCATTTACATATCGATTTGTATTACTGATATTTTGTAAGTTAATGTAATTGTGATTTTATATGATCTTGTATTTTTGCTTAACTTTGACTAATTTACACTTTCTTCATGGATGAAATGTCTGAGAAGTGGCAACACTGGCTCAATAAGTCAGGAATACGCCTTGGACACTTAAACATTTGCAGCTTATTTAACAAGCTACCAGAGTTATCTTCTATTCTTAATCAAAATTTTCATTTCTTCGGCCTTAGTGAAAGTAGGCTTAATGATAACATTTCAAATGAGGACATCTCTATTAAAGGGTACAAAGTTTTTAGAAGGAATCCCTATAGGAATCAAGAGACAGGCATAGTAGCCTGTGTTTCTAATTTACTAAATGTTCACCGTAGGCTAGACTTTGAAACTTGCGAAATAGAATGTATTTGGTTAGAGCTAAAACTTCAAAACCGAACACCCCTGATAATTGGCTACCTCTATCGAAATCCCAGTGCTGGACACGTCTGGTACAAAAACTTCACTACCATGATGGATGTGGTTTTCGCTTCCGGGAAGGAAATTATACTACTCGGAGACTCTGCTGACACCAACAAATCCAACATAATATGGGGAAATATAATTGCATCATACAATTTCCAACAAATAGTACAACAAGCTACTAGAGTAACAAAGTCATCTTCAACAGTCATAGATCACATTTATGTAACTTGCTCAGACAACATCATAGAATGCACCGTACCCAATTGTGCAATGAGCGATCACTACCGAATATGCTGCACGTGGTCTAAAAAAGGAATTAAAACTCCTAAACATAAACACATAAGTGTAAAATATAGAAGTTACAAAAATTTCAACCAAAACGCATTTTTACAGGACTTGCTCATTTCACCTCTAGACAATGTTTATAAGCTTCCTGACACGGACGATGCTCTGGAATTCTGGATGAAAACCTTTATTGATGTTTTTGATAGGCATGTGCCAATCAAGGAAGTTCGAGTAAAACACCACGTTAAGCCACCTTGGATCACCCAGGAAATACTTGAAATTATGAGAGACAGAGATAAAGCACATAAAAAGCGAAATCTCAGCGCATACCGTACTCTTAGAAACAAAGTTCAATATACCATACGACGGGAAAAGAAAAATTACTTTAAGAACTTAGTAATGGTTAAAACAAATAGTAAGGATATATGGAAGGCAATTAACACCTTGACAAACAAGTATAACTTCCGAAATTCTTTACCATCAAATCATATTACATGCGACCAATATAGTAATTTTTTTTTCAAACTGACATAGACCAGTTGAAGGCTTCAATACCTAATTCTCCTTGCAACTTATCTTTACTGTCATCGTTTTGCGAGAATAGATGCTCCCGCGATATTCTTTCCGACATACCGCTAATGACAATCACTGAAGTATTCACTTACCACAGTAACCTAAAAAAACACAACCTCATCTGGGTTAGATGGAATCAGCAATCGGATTCTCCGTTGTGCTTCGCCAGTGATCTGTATATCACTAACCTATGTATATAATCAGTGTCTCACCAAAGGCCACTTTCCACCAGCTCTCAAAATCGCTAAAGTGTACCCTCTTCTTAAATCTGGTTCATTGGACAATGGTCTCCAGAACAATTACAGACCAATTTCCTTACTATCATCTCTATCACTAGAAAAACACATCCATAAAGTAACATTACAGTATTTAGTTCGCAACAAACTTATTGTTGACAGCCAATCAGGATTTCGACTAATATATTCTAGCCATACGGCTCTAACAAACATGATAGAAAATTGGCACCAGAATATAAACAACAACAGTCTATGTGGAACTTTTTTTTTATTGATTTCAAGAAAGCATTTGATATAATAGACCAAAAAAAAAAAAAACTTGAGACAATGAAAATTTGCCCTAATGTAATCACTCTAATGTCATCTTTTCTATCAAACAGAAAGCAAGTAGTATCACATAATAAATCTCTGTCTCAAACCACTACCTTCAATATTGGAGTACCGCAAGGCTCTATTCTTGGCCCTCTATTATTTGCCATATATATTAACGATCTACCTTTGCATCTTTCGTCGTCCTGCGATCTATTTGCAGACGACTGTACAGTGTACACAAACGCTGAAAACTGTATTTTACTGGAGTGGTTTTTACAACAAGAATTAAATAATGTAGTTAGGTGGAGCTATTCAAACCGTATGCAAATTAACATCACTAAAACAAAATCAATGTTATTAACAACCAGACAAAGACTTCAAACTCTAAGCTCACACACATCACTCCAACTTCACATCGATAACATGCCAGTAGAAAGTGTAATTGGGCTCAAAACATTAGGCCTAATCATTGATAGAAACTTAACCTTTAATTCCCACGAAGCGCTCATTAAACAAACAGCGAAAAATGTCTACCAACACGCCAAAATTAAAAACTTACACATTTCGAAGCCTAGGATTGACTTATACAAAAGAAGCTTAACGTACTCTGCAGCTCAGCTGTGGAACAATCTTCCACAAAAAATCATAGACATCACCAATCCCTATTCATATAATCGCAAATTATTCGAACACTATCTCAGTACGGATTAACTTCCCCCTTAATAATAGAGATAATAATAATAATAACAAAACCCTAGTATAACAGCCAGTCCCCTTTTGGTAGGCCAGTATATTCCACATGGCTAATAACAAGTGTCAGACCATTATCTAATATTACTGAGTAGTGTAGTTTTGATGTTCGTATTTTGCCCATGCCTATATAATGCATATCTTTTATATTGTTGCTGTTCTCTGTTAGCTTTGAATGATGTGTGAATGAAATAATGTATGAAAGAGAGTGATAGAAGGGTAGAATGTTAGACGGGCTTGCGTGCCCAATTCTTAACCCTTTGAAAATAAAGTTCGTTCGTTCGTTCGTTCGTTCAAAGGTACAAGTGGGAACAGTTTGAGACGATATGATGATGACAATGGGTGTTAGTTGCTATATAAATGTACTTGCTTATTGACATTTGATTTCGATTTCTCTGTCTCATCTGCCATCTTCTGTTATCATATTTTCTTAGATATTTAAATTCTTTAACATGTTTCAGGGGTGCAATGTTTATCAGTATATTCAGTGGACCACGAGATCTGCTAACCTGCATTACTTCAGTTTTGGTTATATTTATATTCATCTTGTATCTACTGCAAGTTGAACTCGGCTTATTGGGATGATTTTGCAGTCACCCTCGTCGCTGTAAAACGCACTGATCGTCTGCAAATAACAGTTCAGTTATTGCAGTTGAATCAGTTGTTTCGTCTAAAAACATTTTTGAATGAAAATAATGTTTTCCCGTAGCGAATTTGAATAAAGAAGACACAAACCAGTTTTTTCAAGGCTTTGGATATTCTGTTTATGCAGATATTAGACAGCAGGAGGTAGAACATGCACCCTTGTTTCCCTTATTTACTGTGAAAATATATGATATACCTTTCTATGATCTTACTGCACTTTAGCTAGAATGGTACATGGCTATGATGTTTTCCAGCAATAGTCCTTGTTTCCCGAAGTTTTCACAGATGGTTCATAAAAATAACGCTTTTCCCTGAAATACAAACACATTATTCTGCTAGTATTCTATTAGTAGTAGTAATGCTAGTAATGTATTCTATGGTGTGTTTTTTTAAAACATATTTGTTTTTGGGTGAATAGTGCATCAGTGCAGCTTGTGACCTTTCCTGAAACGAAATTATGCTTTGCTTAACTGTTATTCGACTGTCGGTCTTGCTTTTTGTTTCATTATTTTTGCATACGTTTTCCCAATATGTCTTACTTTGATATGTCCCTGTATGTTTCGCACTCTCTCATATTGCCTTCTATGTCCATGTTGGTACTATTACTTACTGCCTGTTGTCAATCGTCTGGGACGTTTCTTTCTTCCCAGGCTACATTAGGGTGTAATTTCACTTATTTCTTACTGTGTCCTTCAACACTCATGGCTTGTACCAGTCTCCATAGTTTATTTTCATCTCTATTTCTTAATGCCAATATATTATCATCATTTTGTCGACATATTTCTTAGTTCTGCCATCGATTTTCTTAATATAACCAACATATTTCTTAACGCGCCCACTATTTTTCTTAATTTGGCTAACATATGTTCTTAATCTGGCGAACACATTTCTTAAATGCCATCATTTTTCTTAATTTGGCCATGACACTTCTGTGCGACATGAGAGACATTTCTTATGAAGTTAGGGGGCACTTCTGTATGAGGTAAGGTACACAATGTCTACAACACATAATAAACTTTGCTACTATTGGCGAAGTCAAATTGAAAAATTGTGGCAAAGCTTCTTTAGAAAACTTACTTGCGTCGACACTCAAAGTACAGAAGCTACATAGTGTCGCCTGTCGTCCCTGGGGGGAAGAGGAATCAACATGCACACTGTTTAACATCCTTTTCCTTAGCTTGGGCTTCTGTCGGACCTTTGTCTACACACCCCCTGTCAGTCTCAGGTACACTATCTCTCTCTCTCTTCTTCTTCTTCTTCTTACCACTAAACAATACCCTTCTTCATATTCCTCCAGAACATACCCACACAAGACATAAGAAATGATAAAATAAAACATTTAATACAGAAAAGTGTCACGTGTGTGTGTGCACTGTTTGCGTGTGGAAATATGTAGTATTTTCTATGGTGTATGCGAGAGGAGATCAATGAGCTCAGGATCGTTCATCATCAGGGTCGGCCAAACCACATCACACCATAGTAAGTTTTAAACAGATCTCACCGAATGAAGCGTCTCTCCGGAAAATGGTTTACTCCTTGGAGTTAATCCTATATAGTCCGGTGACTGGTCTCCACTACTGAATATGGTATACCAAAGTCCATAAGTTCAGAACCACCGAGGTATCTAATGTGTCTATAACGATCCTGGAACCTAGGAATCTCTGCACCTCTCTCACACAACTCCCCAAGAAAGAAACTGATGATGTCTGTTCGAGTAAGTTCCGCCTGTTCTGTTTGTACAAGTTTACTGAATAGGTTTCCTCACCATTATGCCTTCTCTATATAATAATGTTATTGTTCTGAGAAGTAATCACCATTATACCTTCTCTATATAATAATGTTATTGTCCTGAGAAGTAATCACCATTATACCTTCTCCACCTATTAACGTCATAGTTCTGAGAAGTCATCACTGTTAATATGAATCAGCCTTTTCAGGACTTCAATCACTGACAACCAGCCCTTTTCATGTTAAGCACTCAGGGCTTTGATGAGGCCATGAATGGTGGAACGGTGTCCCATTGCTTACACCATTTAACAGAACTTCACTCAGTGTGACTGCTATTTTCCTTTCTTCTTCACCGTGGAATCTCATGCTAGTGTTCCGAGTTGGAATTCACAACATGAAAAAAAAAATGTCCCTTGTTTCCAAACAACATGGGACACTGTGAATCCCTTCTCCATTCGAATTGGAACAAACAAACACTCCCGTCATCTGTAGTTCATCCAACACACTGATCGCAAGTTTCGTTAACTTCAAACAGTCGAAAATGTTGTCCGAGTGACATCATTCACGTGGCCGGAATTCAAATCAAGACGATACTCCCCTCTCCATTCTCCCGATCGGGTAAACAGAATGCCGACGTCTCTTTTGATGTCGGGGAAATCCCAGTCGTGTCTAAATTTGGAACATATTTCCCCACATCAAATAGTTGTGGCGGCCTAGGGACGGCGGTTTTGGGCCTTTCATCAATCTGGATCGGCATCCTACAGTTTTTCGTGACACATAGCAGACCTTTAAGTGGCAAAATTGAAGAAAGTATGGAAGGGATGGTTGACGCTTTTTGCCGATGCAAAATGCTAAAGTATTGACGCGAACAATGAAACTGAAGCTCACGTATTTTGAGACATGTGACTAGACAATAATCCTTGGAGAGTTGAGGAATTCGGTGATGATCAATGGTAAATTGATCATAAAAGTAGATCAATTTTATGCTAAGGAAAACAGACTCCAAGAGAACAATGAAGAAAATGTAGTTAATAGAGTAAGATGAACAGAGTGTTATAGATGGTGTTGCTGTGACACGTGGTAATAGATCAATACATGCACTATAACAGACACAAAGACAGCCTAGTAATACAGAAATACAGAGGTATGACTATTGAGTTAGTAGGAGATATTAATTTCGTATTTTCACATCACGGCATAATAGGAGGCCAAGTCACAACAGAGATATGTAGAGCTGGTACGGATGACATGTCTCATCATGACACACTACACTGGCTATATATACCCCAATAGCATAGAGACAACATGATGGAGACAACATAATACAAACGTAATATATACAAGAAAATACTATGACACCTCATATAATTTATAAACATTTCCTATTTGGTCAACTTATTTTCTTAATGTGGCTATCATTTGTCTTAATATAACCAACATATTTCTAAATATGCCCACTTGTTTTCCTTAACTTGGCACATATTTTCTTAATTTGGTCAATATATTTCTTACTTTAGCCAACAATATTCTTAATTTGGCCATGGCAACTAGCGCATGCGTAGATGTCTGCAGTTAGAAATGATGTGCCAGATTTGTGAGCGTAGATGGTGTCCAGCGCATGACACTTCGGGTTGTTTGTGGACACTAACAACATTCTGAGTTGTCTAAATTGTGCACACTAACACTATACGGCCACTTTGATATTTAGCGGACACTACACCATCACTCAGAGAATTGTTTTTATAATATCTAGAAGATATGAGCGGAATCACCATTTGAGGACGTAACATTAATGACATTAGAAATTGGTATGATACAGTATTGATTGCAGACAATGAGCCGTACCTGCGATATCTAGTAGATGCGGTTGTCGCATATAGTGAACATCTAGGGCAGGGGTGGCCAACCTTTTCAGCAGGCGGGCCAAATTTCAGAAATAATATTTCCTGCCTGGCCACGCAACTAATTATTTTTTTTAAAGTAAACAAGCAATCGTGCTACAGCTTCCACCACATCGTCGCTTCCCAGTAGGCGAGATCGTGGTAAAACGCTTGCCTGGTTTAATGTTAAACAAAAACAAGGAAATAGGTATATTCATTTTTTTAAAGAAAATACGACATAACTGAGAATCAAACATGTTTATTCGACAATTTAAAAAAATATTTAAAAGTGAGACATCTGACTTTTGTGTGTGTGCAGAACTGACATCTGACTTGATTGATTTCGACTGATGTTGTCGCTACACGCAAACAGTTTTCCACATGAACATCAGTAATTAGTGTTCTCACTTGTGATTTGATGTGCTTCATGCGAATAAAAAGCTGTTCACACGCATGTTTCCAAATAGTAAAACTATCGACAGAGCATGATTGTAAAACGCAGGATATTTATCCTTGTCCAAATACGTTTTATAGAACTCTTCCAAACCAAGTTGATGGAATTACTTTAACTGTGTATCACAACACATTTCCCAATGTTCCATTTGTAGTCTTCCTGGTAATAAATTCAATCTACCACGAATGGCGTTGCAAATGCACAAAAAAAGCACATGATTTTTTTTTTAATCCTGAAATCGGTTTTCAAATTCGAGTTTTAAGTCAGAATTCAAAGAAGCGTATGTATCCGCCGCCTCCTGTGTGACGTCTGGTTGTAATGACAATGAAGGAAAGTGAGTGAAAATTTTTATCCTCAACTGTTCCCAAAGACCAAGTTTCATTTGAAATGCGGAAACATGATCATACATCTTATTAATTAATTAATCTTTCCCTTGTAGACGAGTATTAACGTCATTTAGGTGGCTAGTTATATCGACCAGAAATGCAAAGTCGCAAACCCACTCTTTGTCTTCAAACTCCGGTATACTTTTTGACTTGCTTGCAAAGAATGATTGTATTTCTTGCTGCAAATCAAACACTCTTTTCAACATTTTGGTACGGGTCAGCCATCTTACTTCTGCATAAAATGTAACGTCATTATAGTCCAAAGACTTTAGAAATTCTTGGAACTGACAGTGATACAACCCGTTCGACTTAATGAAGATCACTATTTTGACGACCACTTTCAAGGGATAATCCATTTTGAGGGACTTCTAACATGAATTCTCCTGATGAATAATGCAATTAAAATTTAGCATTGAAGTATTACCGACTTTGGGTGCCTCATTTTCAATAAATTTTGCTAAACCTTCGTGTTTCCCAACCATTGCTGGAGCACCATCCGTTGTTAAGCCCGACAAGTTGTTAAGTTGTAACTAAAAGCAATTCAATGTCGATGTAACTGCATCTAACACATATTCGTGACTTAATCGTGTCCTTAGGTGGATACAGTGCCGCTAATTCTTCTGTCTTTTGAAAATGGACATCAACACCCCTGATAAAAATTGCCAGTTGGGCGTATCTGCCATATTTGTGCTTTCATCCAATGCTAGATCATAAAATATAAACTCGGATGCTCGACTTTTTAAATTGTATTCAATATGTTTTCCAATGTCGTCCACACGCCTAGTAATAGTCTGACGCGACAAACTTATTTTTGAAAAATCTTTCTTCTTTTCTGGACACAGAATTTCAACGACGCTCTCCAAACATTCCTTAACCATTTCACCATCTGAATATGGCTTCGATTTTTTTGCTAGTATCATGGCTACTGCATAACTAGATTTTACATAGCATGTTGACTCTGAACCCGCTCTAGTAAATATATTTTGTTGTGCAGAATTTTTTTTAAAGTCATTTACTTGGTCTTGTCGAAATTGCCCTTCTTTCTTATTTGCATGTTTAGTCTCGTAGTGCCGTTTGATGTTATACTCTTTCAAAACAGAAACAGATTCGTTGCATATCAAGCATAAGGGCTTTGCTTTAATTTCCACGGAAAAATAGTTTATAGTCTACCTGTCTTGAAAACTTCTTAATTCTTCTGTGATTCTTCTCTTCTTTGGTCCAACATCTGTACTAGTTGGCGCCATGGTAGGTCTTCGTTTTTAATTGGAAAAAAAATAAAACACCACTGGTAGTACTAATTAACAATAATTAATTAATTAAAATTACATAAATAAAAGTTTCAGGGTTTACTTACCAATAACATCGATATGGTAGACATGATACTTGGTTAAAATAGTTCGAACTCTTATTATAAATATGATAAATATGTATTTTAACGTCGATCGCAAAATCTTTCCAGACGCAGTGGCGATAATAGAACGAAACTACAGAATAACACAGAACTTTTTTCAAGATGGACTGAAAGTAGTTATGAGTATGAGCCCGATAGCGTTGCGAGATTCCCGAAGACGCCGAAGACCACAGAACATATATATCAGAAGTTGAAATCTCATATTAAATTTTCTCAACAACTAGCGTCGGACAAAAAAAAAAACTAAGTACCCTTGAGTGTCAATTAGCGGGATATTTGAAAAAAAAAAAAAAAAAAAAACATCTATAAATTTTCCCGAAAATACGGGATACTTAAAATAGCTCAAAACCAATGAATTTTTCCGAAAATGCGAGAAATTTCAAATTTCTCTTAACTATAATTTGAAAATATGATACGAACGACTCATGATGTAATGTTCTTTTTGGTGATATGTACAATAAAGTTAACATTTGTGTTCATTTGACCTAGCTTCGCGGGCCGCAACATGACTCCCGGCGGGCCTCGTGTTGGCCACCCCTGATCTAGGGATATAATTAACTTGTAAGAAGAAGACACATATTATAATCGTCACTAGGACGAAAGAAGTACCACAATGTAACGTACAAGTAAATTAGAATATTATTAAACAAGTGACTCGGTACACTTATCTCTGAACAGTCATAACATTTTCTGGGAGGTGCCTTGAAGAGATTAGACCAAGAATCATATAGTGAAGGTAGCCTTTTGCAAAGTGGATAATATACTGTGATTTAACAAATCATGTGAAAATGCAAAGAATGCCATGGATGGACAGGAAAAAACCAATGACCGTGTCCTATTAAAAACAAATTAAAGCCGTAACATGATTAGATAAATTAGACGTAGACAATCACATATTTTTTTATACGTAATGAGAAGAAACTAGAGAACTTTGTGACAACTAGCAAGATTGAGGGGAAGAGAACAAAAGAAGGCAGAGAAGTACTGGATGCCTTGACCGCGTGGTATGGTCCAGACAAAAACAGAGCTGATCACGACTCTGGTGATCGTGCGAGATGACGAAACATTACTGCCCATGCCTATCGGCATGGCACATGATGTTGTTGGTTTCTATTCTTGAAAGTGTTAGATGCTGGTCCGTATAGATTTTATATTCTGATTTTCATTTCCTTTATCATATCAACACTTGTATGGTATAACATTTCGCAAGTGGCTTAGGGACCACGAATGCGTTTCACAATTGCTCGAATTATTTAGTCGAGTTTCGAAATTACATGCGAGGGATTTGGAAGCAGACCGCTTTGTATTGATGTCAGTGGTATAAGGCAATGGTTATTCAGAAAGTAATGACAAACTAAGGAACGTAAACTTACCTAGTTAGTCACAAACAGCCAACAAACGACGGATCTTGTAGTCAATATACTACTGACCGCCTTTGCTTCCCATGACATTTTCTGGTAACCATTTTAGGCTGGGTCGACATGGAAGTCCGGGCCATTTTTTATGGATTCGAACACATGACAATGGGGCCATTAGGCAAGCGTGGTGGTTATAGATGTGCCTCGGCTGTAGGTGTGTAAATTGTTGTGACATTACCCTCCCCTGGCTTCCACTAATAATGTCCCAGCTTCTAACTGTCGTATTCTTATTCATATCTGCAGGCCATGGGATAGAGACCGGTACATGTCGCCGGATATTCTGGCAGTTACAAAACTCCTCCAAGAAGAGAAGGTGAATTATTATGTCTTTGAATAAAATAGATTGTCGTAAAACTGCCCATTTATTATTTATGGTGGTCATTGAGAGTATGCGTAACTAGCTAAATAAAACATCTCAAATCTCTATGACATGGCTATCGGCATGTAAAGGGCGTCACATTTAAACTCTATTCTTTGCAGGATCTGTTCCTCCACCCTCACCCCCAAGACTAGAGGAGTTAAACCATAAACGAACTGGCTGAAACCAAATAGAAACCAACATTGTATCTTTTACTTGGAAAATAAGCATATTTACAATCCGAATCGTCTGGCAGCTTCCTTGATGACGAATACCCACAGGACCTTTGGATCCGAGTCTACACAGATGGGTCAGCACAAAATGCTATTCGAAATGGAGGAGCGGAAGTGTACATAGAATACCCAAATAATACTAGGGACACAGCCAGAGTACCGACAGGAAAGTACTGCCATAACTATGATGCTGAAATTGAGGCAATCCCGATAGCAACTGAGAAATTACTAAATACCAGCCATTGTGCACAACCTGTGGTGCTATTGACAGATGCAAAATCAGTACTAGAGGCGCTCCTATCTGGGAAATTGCCAGTTGTAAGGACACTACAATCTGAACTGAGCAGTCAACATAAGGTCACCATACAGTGGATACCATTCCACCGTGGAGTACCCGGAAACGAAAGAGCTGATCGACTGGCTAAGGAAGCAGTAAAAGCAGAACAGCCTGATGTTAGTCAGTCAGTCAGTCAGTCAGTCAGTCAGTCAGTCAGTTAGTTAGTTAGTTAGTTAGTTAGTTAGTTAGTTAGTTAGTTAGTTAGTTAGTTAGGTAGTTAGTCGAGGTTTCAACTTCACGGCAACGGGTCGTCCCCATTATGCTCCATTCCTGTGCCAGTGAACATCACACAAAATGCTCCCCACTGCTCAGTGTGAAACGTCGAATAGACAGGATTCTCGACAATCCACCAGCCCGCAGAGGCACACTGTGAATAATGCCGCCGCCAGCATGCCAACACAAAATCCATCCACGACAACCACAGTTCATCGTCGATGGACTCAGCGATCACCAGAAAGACCTCACTGACCCGGGTTTCTCACATGGCTCGGTCTTTTACAGCAGGGCGACCCGCCGAAAGTGTCGCATAAAGCACGAACTCCGCAGCTTCAGCGCCGACTCCCAGGAGTCTCCTGAAAAATGCACCCGTGAACCGAAAAGGCAAATCAGTCAATTTAGCAACAGCTGGTAGCCATTGTTCCGAACATGCAAGTCACTGTACAGGACAGATGTAAAAGCATTCCACGCGAATTCTACAGCTCACAATATCGTCCACGCACTCACTCAGTAGCAGGGCGACAGAACCATGTACTACCAGTCTAACATGAGGAAAATGCGATTGCAAACCGTAGCTGCAAACATAAACACGCCAAGGGCCTTAACGGTTCAACGCGTAACCGCCATGTTGGCGACCGGAAGTCGAACAGCCTAATGTGCCCATTATATACCAGCAAAAGAAAAGAATGATTAAATCAGTCAGAAGGCCACCAACACCTACTCAAGATGACTACCACGTTATGGACAGACCAGAACAAGTCATTATTCTGCGCATCAGAACAGGATACAATAGATTACGCAACCACATGTATACAAACTTCAAGATTGGTGACTCAGCCATGTGCACATGAATGAACATAGGTGCATTTTCTCTCCTATTCAGTGATAAAAACCCCGCCGCGGAGCGACTACGACGGGAAGTTTCTGATCGTCAGAAAGGCTCCACTTCCCTTTACCTTCTTGACACTCTCTGGGAGCGGGTCCATCAGTGTCATGACTTCGGGTACCTTTCCCCTGCCGTGCTTTCGAACCTTGTTTCGAGACATTCGTTCTTTGCGTTGTCCTTGCTTTGTCGTGCATTGTGTCCGTGTTTGTCCCATTTTTTTTTTTCAACACCAGAATTTTACTGCGGTTGTTGTCTTGGCAAGTTTACGTTCAGTAGATTGTTTGTCCTATACTTGCAAAAATGCCTGGTCCCAAAACACTACTTCCTAGGGGAGGAGAGCCTGGTGCATCCGGTGACCTCATACAAACCCTAGGACCTGTAGCCGTGGGAAGCCAGCTTCTTCCGTGGCAATTACCTCTTTTACCTCCGAGCCATCGCTTCGCTATGCTCCGGTGTTCGTCTTCGTTGCCATATGCCTTCTTTGTACCCCATTCATGGTTCATGGAGCCGCACTCTGGGAAACCGGTTCTTCCTCCAGGTTACTTAGCTGTGGATTGGTTTCCTCGACCCCTATCCTGCTCTTACCGCGGAGTGTGGTCCTCGAAAGACGACTACCACCAGCGACTGGAGGATAGACTTCGGCCGACATTTACCTGACTTGGCGACTGCTACCGCTTGGCATTTCGCCCACACCGAACAGTCCCGTTTTTAGAGGCACTGCCCTCCAATTCCAAATCCAACCCCAATTTTCACCCCCCCCCCCCCCCCAAAAAAAAAATACAAAATTCGGTCTTCTTAAACCAGAGTCGGTTATTGTTGAGATCCGTGCTTTTTGTGGGTTTTTTAACCCTGTTTCTTGATCTGTGCGCTCTTACGAGTGAGTCCTATCTCGGACTGGTTATGTAAGCGTTTGTGTCTGTGACGTCAGCTTGGGGATTGATAGGCCGGTGAGTTTTCCTGTGTGTCCGTTTCCTCTGGTGGCTTCTTTTGTCAGTATGGGCTTCTTGTGCGTTTCGCTTGGCTGGGTGCAGTCCTATAAGGACTTTTTTTTCCATTCCTTGCATCGTAGCTTGCCTTGCCTTTTCTTCGCAGAAATCTAGGAAGGAATTGTCTTTTTCGTCTGTGCTCCAGTTGTCTTCAGGTGTGTCGGGGAGCTCTTCTGGGCCAAAAAAAAATATACCTGGCAGGATACTTATTTCACCTCGAGCTGCTGGCCTTAGCTTGCGGTTTCTGATTGGTCTGTGGTTTGGCTACAGTTTGCGTCTTTTTGTCTCCTTTTTGTGTGTTGTCTTTAGAAGATTTTCAATGTTTTCTTGTAGGGCTTCCTCTTGCGGCTTTTCTGTGTTCTTTTCCGGGTCCTCTGCTGGTTTGATTTGGGTTGAACCCCTTTCCGTTTTTAGCAGTTCTCTCTCGACTTTTATTGCTTACGGGTTCTCTTCGTTCTTCTTTGTTGTCTGGATCATGAGCTCAACCTCTTGTTTAATGTTTTTCTGGATCTCCTTTATTTTTCAGCAAGCAGCTTTTCATTGTCGCTGGTCGTTGCCGGTGTTTGAAGTTGCTTGACTTGTTTTTTAACTTGTCAATCTGACTTTGTAGTTGTGTTCTTTCAGCGTGCATCGTATGGATCTTTGAGTACGTCAGGATCCGCTCCGCCTTCAAGATTCTGATGAGGAGATTTTCTTCTTGCAGCTGCTTCATGATTTGTTCGTCTGACAGCTCCACTTGAACACGCTTGACAACCCATATGACTATTTTTGAGTCGGTGGTTCCGACACTGGTGTCTTTCTCTTCCTTTTTCTCAGCTGCCTTGGTTCTTGTCTGTGGTGGGCTGTCGTCGATCTTCCTCGTGGAAGCTTCAGTTGTATCTGTTGTGTCAGGTTCTTTGTTGCAGCTCGCAGGAATACTCTCCGCGGTCTTCTTTATGGTTTAGCGGCTCCCACGCTGCACACTTTCTGTGTCTGTTGTTTCTTGGTATTGGTCTTGCCTCGTGTCATTTGCCTCCCCCGTATCAGGTTTCTTGACTTGTTCAGGTGACTTGTCTTGATAGCGCTCGCAAATGCGAATGCAAAGGCACACGCGACGATGGCGCGGAACTGCCCTCGTTTGGAGGGATGGCTATATAGTCAACACGATACAGTACCAGAGTTGCCAGATTGGCTTTATAACGCCAAATCTGATAAATCTGGCTTTTCAAAAACATGTTTGGCGTCAAAATATCAGTTTGGCGTTTTGGCTTTTTTCTTAAATTTATAACGGTATAATAATTAGCTATAAATGCCTTTTTTTTTTTTTTTTTTTTTTTTTGAATTGGTCAAGTTAATTTGTATCTTGTGTTAACACATTTTTAGCTAAAACAAATGTAAAGCAATAAGCTTAGCTTATACTGCTTTTGGTTCATTCTCGAGAACGAACGTAACAACTATCAAGTATTAAACACGTATGGTTTTCGTACTGTTTTTACTGTTCTATGCGCACTCACGCACTGCACAGCCACCTTACTGTTCAGTTAAGTTTTCAAATTCATTATACCTTCATGGCAAGTATTTCTTATTACTGAGCCCATTATCATGTCAAAGTGGAAACCATCTTATGATACTAATCGGAAATATAATGATCAATGGGAAAAGACATTTGTGTGGCTCAAGAAATCCACTGATGGTTCTGAATAGGCATATTGCAAATTGTGCGGTGTAATATTATTCCAAGACTTTCAAATCTCGCAAATCAGTTAGTTGTCCTGATGTTACAAATAGAAATGCTAACCATATTACTGTAGAGGCTTGTCCCACGCCAAGTCCCGATTGTTCCATAGCCAGCACGAGGCCTTTTCGGCGTTTTCACCAAGTTGTTTCTGTACCTGCATTCTTGCACCTCCTTTGATGCCCAGTTGTTTTAGCACGTCATACACGGAGTGGGATATTAGACCTCTTGCACCCACCTCAAAGACGAATAGCCTGACAATGTACCCTTCCTGTCTCAGATGTACGACCATGTCATTGTTTTTCTCCAACTTGTACGTGTGCTTTCCTCTATTTTCGACATATATGGAACAGTTAGCTCAATCAGCGTCAGCTGCTGAACCGACGAGGTGTGCAGTAAAATGTCAGGTCAGTTTCCAGTCATCCGCGCAGTCTTCCTTATCTCTTCTTGCTGCCCAGCTCTGACGAAGTAAATCAGCATTGACCCGGTTCCTATATATATATATATATATATATATATATATATATATATATATATATATATATATATATATATATATATATATATATATAAAATACATTGTCTGTCTGTCTGTCTGTCTGTCTGTTATTTATGCGTTCGTGAACGGTCCATCCGATTGTGATAAAATTTTCTACACGTCTTCTTCTCATCCCCGTGCAGCCGACTGTCATAGTTTGTTAGTGGACAAACAGTTATTTACGTAATAAAATTTAATATTTTAATTTACATTATAATTAATATATAGCGAGGGGACTTAACTTAAGAAACGTTATATCAAGGGACATAACTTTTAGTAGCATTGCTATATATATGATATATAATTGTTGCATTGTTATCAAAGCTTTATAAAATGTTTGTCTACATTTATATGCGTTATAATATATAATGATAAAATCTTTAAGGCATTTTTAAAGTTTTCATAAAAATAATGCATCTATTTTAAATACTTCAAAATTTTCTAACTCATCTTTTTATTTCTCTTCGACATCTACACAGTCATTCCAGCATTTATTGGGTTTTTGTGATATCTTGGTAAGTTTACGTTCAGTAGTTTCAGATTGCCCTATTTAGTTATTGGGATGAAGATTGTTCTCTTCCAATCTATTCGCCATATTTCCGGGAACGGAAACGGGAGCTTATATGACTACTAATATGAATTAAATGAGACGCTCCTCATCAGGGACTGGGCGAAGCCGGGCCGGGTCGTCTTTTTTGGGAACGGGAAGAGGAGCAGGGGCCGAATATGAATTAAATGAGACACTCCCCGCCAGGGGCTGGGCGAAGCCGGGCCGAGTCGTCTTTTGTGGGTACGGGAACAGGGGCCGAATATGAATTAAATGAGATGCTCCCCGCTAGGGGCTGGGCAAAGCCGGGCCGGGTCAGCTAGTGTGTGTGTGTGTGTGTGTGTGTGTGTGTGTGTGTGTGTGTGTGTGTGTGTGTGTGTGTATCTTCTTCTTCTTCAGCTTTCCATTGAGATTCTTTGCTGCAAATACAATCCGTCTCCATTCGTCTCTCTGTACATGTATTATCTCTCCACCGTCTTCTTGGTCTACCTCGGGGTCTACGGTCATTTATTTCCTGATTGTAAGCGAGTTTTGTTTCCCTATTATCTTCCATTCTTTCTATATGCCCCAGCCATTGTAGTCTATTAGCCTTCATGATACCAGTGATTAGCGGGGACTTAAACAGATCATAAATGTCTTTGTTACTTCTTCTTTTCCACTCTCCACTTTGTGTATCCCTAATGGGTCCAAAGATGCGTCTTAAAATTTTGTTCTAAAAGGTTTGTAACAAGGCTTCGTCTCCTTTCGTTGTACTCCAGGTTTCAGAGCCATACAGCACAACTGGTCTGATCAGTGTTTTGTATATTGTGCTTTTGGTTTTACGAGATAGCGCCTTTGATTTTAGTAGATGTTGTAGTGCATAGTATATCTTATTTCCAGAGTTGATTCTAGTTTGTATTTCTTCCCTTATGATGTTGGAGCAGTTGAAGATTGTACCCAGGTATTTGTATGTTTCCGTTCTTTTAATGGTCATATTATCTATTTGTATGTGGTCAGAGTTTTTAGCCATTCCGTCTCTTAAAATTACCATATATTCTGTCTTATCTTGGTTGATAACCAGCCCCATTTGTTGGACTTTTTCCTTTAAGTGAGTCAATATTTCCAATGTCTTTTGTTCACTTTGCCCTATAATATCTATATCATCTGCATAACCAAGCAGCTTGGATGTTCCTCCAATATCACATTCCTCCTTTATCTTCCTTACAACTTTCTCTAGAGCCAGATTGAAGAGTAGCGGCGATAGTGCATCACCCTGTTTCAAGCCAGATGTTATTTGGAAGGGGTCTGATTTCCTGCCTTTATATGTTACTATATTATAAGTATCTTCCATGCATAGTCTGGTCATGTTGATTAACTTCCTTGGTATTCCAAATTCCTGCATAGCATTCCATAGACTATTCCTATGGACACTATCATAAGCCTTTTTAAAATCCACAAAAATGTTATGGAGATCTCTTTTATATTCCCAATGTTTCTCGGCTATTTGTCGTAAGATAAATATCTGATCTATTGTTGATCTGTTTTGTCTATAACCCGCCTGGTAGTCACCTAATATGTCTTCTGAATATGGTTTTAGTCTATTTAGTAATACTGCGGATAGTATCTTATAGCTTGTGGACAGTAGTGGTATTCCTCTATAATTTCCACATTGGAACTTGTCTCCTTTCTTAAAGATAGGTATCAATAATGACTCTTTCCAGTCATGGGGTAATTCTTCTGTCCTCCAGATTTTTATTATTAGTTCGTATAGCTTTAGATGTAATGCATGGCCACCTGCCTTTATAAATTCAGCAGCAATTCCATCAGTCCCAGTTGCCTTATTGTTTTTAAGTCGTGTGATTACATATAGGATTTTTTCAAATGTAGGTTCTTCAATTTGTGGTTCGCATGTTAGACCTCTTTGCGGAAAATGTTACTTGGAGCTTCACAATTTAGTAATTCAATAAAATATTCTTTCCATGTGTTGCACATTTCCTCATTGGTATTCATCATATTCCCATTTTTGTCTTTTAAACCATATGTGTTTTGTTGGTGCCCTCGTTTCATTGACTTCAGTTCTTTAAAAAATTTTCTGGATTCATTTTTCTGGTGATTAGTTTCCATATCTTTGATTATATTACTCATATATTCTCGCTTCTGCTGTCTGACTATTTTTGTAGCCTCTTTACATTCATTTCTATAATGCTCTTCCTTTTGGATGTTATTGATGTCATTTAACCATACATGTCTGGCATTCTTCTTCCTAATGACTGCTTCTTCACATTTTTAATTGAACCATCTGTTCTTTCTATGCGTGGTTAACACACCGAGACATTCTTCTGCGGTAGATTGAATTGTATTCTTGATGTTCAACCAAGTTTGGTCAACGCTTTCCTCGGAAGGGTTTTGCAGAGTTTCAAGTTTACATTTTATTTCATCTGTAAATTTCTCTTTGACTGTAATGTCTTGTAGTTTTTCTCTGTTATATGTTGGGTGTAATCTTTGTAATTTAGTATAGAAAGCTCTCTTAAGTTTTATTTTAAATTTTGCACGAGGAAGTGGTCACTGTGGCACTCAGCTCCTCTATAACTTCTGACTTGCTGTATGTTTGATGCATTTCTGTTGTTAATTAAAATGTGATCTATTTGATTATAGGTTCTCTTGTCACATGATTTCCAAGTTTGTTTGTGTATATCCTTTCTTTGTAGTCTGGTACTGCTAATCTGCAGTCCTTTGGCTTCTGCCAGGTTGATGACTCTCCATCCATTATCATTTGAAGTTGTATGTAAGCTTTCCATACCGGCCACTTTTTTTATTAGTTTGCTCTCTACCTATTTTTGCATTGATGTCTCCCAGCACAATCAGGATGTCCTGTTTGGGGGTTTCTTCTATGACATCTTCTAGATCATTATAAAAGTCTTCTTTAATATCATCTTCTTTCTCTTCAGTAGGTGCATGTACATTAATCATCGTTATATTTTTCCATTTACCTTTTATTCGTAATTTACTAATCCTGTCATTAAAACCTTTAAAGTTTAAAACGTTCTCCCATAACTCTTTTTTGATGACAAATCTTGTTCCTAATTCATGTTTATTTTGGGTGTTTCCTCCATATATTATAATCATTCCATTTTGCTCTAAAGTACCCTCTCCTGGCCACCTTCTTTCTTGAATTGCTGTTATATCCAATTGATATTCAACCAGCTCCCGGGTAGGTTCTTCGGCCGCTCCAGCTCGATATAGTGTCCGTACATTCCATGTTCCAAATCTCAAAAGTCCTTTAACGTTCCAAGGTCGTTGTCCAGATAAGTCAGTCCGATATCGAGGCTCATGTATTTGTTTCGTAACAAAGAAAGGTTTTTACATATATATATATATATATATATATATATATATATATATATATATATATATATATATATATATATATATATATATATATATATATATATATATACTGTTACTGATGGCCTTTGGACTTATTCTCGAAACTTCCACAATATTAGCAACAATGGTTCTTTTTAACCGCTCGTATATTTCTCTCCAATTCCAGAAAGCGCCGACCTATTGTCCTTTTAACAAACGGCCACTAATTAGGTCATGGTTTTGAAAGAAAACAAAAGCATCATCGTGTTTGAGCGATTTATTCCAGGTTTCCTTGAACCATTGTTGCACTCTTTCTTCCTGCGTAAATGTCGCGCCAAATGTGCATGTTCTGACACTAAGACTAACTGCGTTCAAATTCGTTTCTCGTTAGTATAACTGACGGGTGCCAAGCTGCTTTATTAGGATGAGCTTGCAATTATACTAGGGATAAAAAATCACCAACGATTTTAAGAGCTTGTCCAAGGAATGTAAGAACTAAATCTTGATTGTAACCCATTGGTTAATGAAGGCGACTGTCAGAAGTTTTAGAATTTTCATTGAAAAATTATTAGAATGAATACGAACCATCACGAATATTCTAATATAATTAGAAAATTGTCCCAGGACATAGGAAGAAAAGGAACTAGAATTCCTTCATAAATTTTTGACACAACTGTAACAAGTTACGTAGAGGGTCCCAAATACCCCTGTCACAATACTTCAGTATTATTCTTTAGCCCTGGCTGGGGTAGGTCTATGTCTGTCAATCCTCCTTCGTTCCCCAGACTCACTGTCACTCTCTCTTTTGACCCCAGGACCTATGTGGTAAGTTAAAAGAAATGAGGATGGGATCCTCAAATTCTAATAGCCAACGGTTAAGAGAAACTTGAAAATGGCTCGTTAAGAATCCCTAGGGGTTGGATTGTGATTAACAGTTGAAGTTTCTTCACAGAGGGCCAGTGGAGCCCCGGAAGTTTACAGCACTCCGATAGGGGAAATTTTCCCCGGGAAAATCAGCGATACTTGTATTATCCGGCCACACTTGGCTCCACTCTTTAGTTGTAACTAATGTATTTGGTCTAATTAGCACTCTAACTCAACAAGGACAACGACCGACACCTTGATACACATTATAATACTGTAATGAGATAATATGGTGGTGGCTTCCTGTGTATGTATGTTAGAGTGACATATGGTATCAGATACACTATTCAGCATAACACCATCAATGCAATAAACCAATCATTAGCCCAAAAAGGAATTAAAGTTCCAAACGCTACACTAATATTAAGGTACACTGTCCTTGATTTATAAATGGCACTAAACCAAATGTGTCTCTGAGTTCTTCACAACAATAATCTATTGTCCAGAATGTCAAGGATGGTGATGACTGAGAAATCGGTGTATGTCCAGCCAAGAATATAGGGTCACTCGGCCCAATGTCAACGAGATTATCTGCGTTGAGCTGGCACTGAGGATTGCCACATGTTCACGACAAGTTCGTTCCTCTATACCTTGGAGGGTCATTTTGCCTGGTACTGCTAATGACTTAAAAGTGCATGGTTCACTTGACTCTATAGTTATGTGACTATTTAGTGGACTTGCAGATACCTTCTGGCCCCTTCACTTCCAGGAGAAGGACCCTGGAGAGAACAAACATTGGTGAGAGTTTCTCGCTTAAACTTCAGGTACAGCAAACATGGAGACTCCTAATGGCCTCAGTATATCAGTTGGCATTATGTAGTATATATAATAGAACTATAGAGGAGCCGTGAGTGAATTGACCTGACATGTTAGTAAGTCCTTGGATTAGCGGCGTCTTTCCTAGACTAGGCGCTTGTATAGGTCGTGTCGTTTGACCCTATGAACTTTACATACTCTCTTCATACAAGATTCACTCTCTTCTCTCATGCCATGCCTTTATTGGTACTGGGCATATTCGTCTCCTGGCTTCCCTCTCACTTACACACGCCTTCCTTTCTCACGCCAAAGCTCATGTGGGTGTGTGTGGGTATTTATGTGTGCCCCTCTCTCCTTTAAGATGTGTAGGAGAAAGTGTAGATTGTTTATACGCAGTCTCCTTTGGACCCATCTTCGGTGCCCTACTTAATAGTCTCTTTTGGCTGATACGGTTCAATGGTGCCCACCCCTACTCCCTAGGTTTTGGGCACTCCGTGGTTATTTTAGTTAACCCCCTTTCAAGCTTAAAGAGTATTATATTGGGAGTTCTGTATGGAACCAATAGTAGCTCCATGTCCCTATTAAGAATAGGAAAGAAGACACTAAACTTTTCGGCCGCTGCTCTCGACTGAGCCGTCGCCGCAATGCACAGATTGTGCTTCGCATAAACGAGTTTTTTTCGATGATTTATTGTTCTTCCCATTAAAATAAAGTGGTCTATTTCTCTCACTTGAATTATCTTAACGACCAATTCCTATTTGGTCCACCTTGCTACTATATTTGCCAAAAACTTAAAGATATAGCACAGTTCGGACCTTCTTCCGCCTCAAGCAATTAGAACAGAGATGGGCTGACACCGTCCCCTCAGAGCATTCCCTTCATTCCGGCGGATAGTTGACATGTCGTGCTTATATTCCATTTAAAGCTGACATGATACAGAGTGTAGGACATAGGACGAAAGATAATAACAGCCCATCTGCTGCCAAGAACAAGCAAAACCATCGGCTGAAATCTATTGCTCAGATTCGTTCCAATGCTTGGCAAATAATAAGACGCCTAGCCACGTTGGCTAGCTGTCGACCCACTCCCGACATGGCACGACCGGCTTTTCGCCAATTCGTCTCACCAGTCGTGACGTCAGAGATTCGTAGGCAAAGGCCGGGTATGAATAAATAAAATCAACTCTTACCTTACTATCCCATTAAAATTTACACAAGAATCCTGCACAAAATATGTCGAAATCTTCAATTGTCCGAGACATCATGTAGAGATCAAACTACTGTGTTGATAAGCCGGCGGTCGGACTACAATTGGCAGTTTCACGGTAGGGCACCTACCTTAATTGAGACGTTCATTTTTTCCTCCGAAAAGTTCACAAGTGCGTATCCTGTACAAGGCAACCTATCGGGTTTTCCCGAATGTGTTGAGTTGAGTTAAGAACCGACATCACTGCACTCAGGACATTCCCATACGTGCTCCGTCCCCTCGTTCAACAGCCAGCGAATAATCACACTACTAATCTTTCCGACAGCTATCTGATTAAAAGTTCTCCTGATCTTCCTTCTTAGTTTAGAGATTCTTCCAGAACCCCTGCCGATCCCCCGCCATCTCATTATTTCCACATATGGGTTCTCAATCTGTTCCTCCGCATTCTCCAGTTGGTCCCACAAGCGCACGACCACCATGTCCATAGGAAATCTGCCACAAAGAGGTGCATTCCCTGCTAGCCTATTAGCCGGATAATTCCCCCGCAAGTAAAATCTTACGTCCTAGTGGGTACCCAGATAATCATATTGTCAACAATCCAACACCAACTGTAATGCTGTGTTCAGAGACGGTGGAAAGAACGCAGGCAATGAATTACCTGGGGATACAGTTTGATCGAAGCCTTGCTTATAATGTGCACTTAGACCAGGTGATAACAAAGGCCAAACGGGGTTTGGCAGCGATGCGGGTGATGGCGGCAGCAAACAGTGAGCAGCGCCATCTATGTCTTCTGTACGAGGGGCTGGTCATGTCTGTTTTGGAGTATGCAATGGCAATCCTGACTCTCAGCCATAAGCAGATAGAAAGGATGGAAAGGATACAGAATGAAGCTATGCGCATTATTCTTGGATGTACAAGAGATACAGCATGCAGGGCGATGCGCTACCTTCTTGATTTTCCAACCATTGAAGAGAGAATACAAGTTTGCAGGGCACGCGCCTACCTCAGAATTAACGCAAACACACAACATCCACTGCATAGTGAAATTAGGAAGGTGAAGGGCAGCAGGTTAAAAAGAGGACGGTCGTGGATGGGTCAAGCCGAAGACATTCTTCAACAAGTGTGTTCACTTGAGGACTTAGAACCTGGCGAGGAGTGGGTGCAAGTGCCAACAGACTTCTGCACATCCTTTTCAGTTTGCATCCAACTAGATAGAAAATGCAGACAAGAAAATCCGGCTGCTGTTGAGACTGAAGTACAAGCGTTGATTTTCGAGAATTCGCTAGACGGTGACGCGGTCATCTACACAGATGGGTCGGTCGTTGCCACATATCAGTCACTGACATACAGCAGACTGAGAAAGGCTGAAGGGAGCTTCCCTAGATGCACCGAATGGTACAATGATAGAATGCGCAGGGAAACTAAGGGGATGCGTAAGACGTCAACAAACAAGATTACGCGGTGACACCGGATTGAGATTCGGATGTGTGTGATATTCTGAGGAGTCAATGTCGTGGACCAGATTGGATATTCTTATGCAGGTGTAGCTCATATTCAAGTGGACGACGGGAGGAGTCACTTGCTGGGATCGAAAGACCATGGACCCAGGAGCGAGATGAATATAACTAGAAGATAACGACACGGAACATTCAAACACAGGAATGAAAACCAGAATGAGCGCTGAGGTAGAGGTTAAGGACATATGAGCATGGCAATTCGAGTTGCTCGTAATAGGTGCTGATCCTGCCTTAGGGACACCCTATAGAGACGAAGAATTGTGTATTGCAACATTGTTTATACACCCAAATAAACAGGTGTATTTTAATGCTTTATCGTCAGAGCCGCATCTGTGAATTTTCGTTGCCAACTTCAGTTTGACGTTGAGTGTTTTGTTTACTCCGGAGGCGAGCCAAATTTCAACAATACCTCGGGTGGATTCTTATAATTGAGAGGGATCGCACTTCGAGGCAGTCGTCCGACATGTTAGAAGCTCATGGGCCTTTACAGCTCAGGCCGGAGGGAGAATTGTGAAGGAGGACTCTGGTGCTTTCACTGAAACCACAAGTAGCCTGACCATGGAAGTCATGGCAGTAAGTAAAGCAATAACATGGCTCGAGACACAGACATTCACTAGGGCTTGTTTCCTTAGCGACTCAATGAACATGATCAAGAGGATAGAGGAGGGGTGGATCCGAAGAGAATGGTTGCTGCCTTAGAAGCGGTCTCGGCTGGCAAAGATTAGTTTCATCTTCGTGCCAGGGCATGAGGGAGTACAAGGAAATGAGCGGGCTGACAAGCTCGCAGGTGAGGCTACTGTGGAGGGCGGACGCGCCATGGACCAGGCTGACATTCTGAATGCTCTACGAGAAATTAGACTTTTGCGAGAACCAAGTGATGACTGTGAATCTACAACAATGGCCAGACTGCGAGAGCAGCAAATTAAAAGAGGGGTGGCCAAACAAGAACACTACGCAGGAAGCCAAAGAAGATTGATAAACCAACATAGAACTGGCGTCGTTAGCCGCTACACGCTGCGGGATTTGCTGAGGAGGGGATCCGAGCACTTATGGACTGAATGGTTCGATGTGCAACGAGGATGATCTGTCGACTAACTAACTAACTAACTAACCCAAATAAGGATCCGATCCTTCGCTGTGATGTCATATTTTAATATATTAAGAGTCATGATCCTATGCTCTGACGTCACAAACGGGATCCTTTTTTTTCAAAAATTGGCAGGCATTTTCTTGGGTACTTCCGTTACTTCCAGTTCACTACTTCCGGTTGGCATTGGTACTTATGGTTGATTACTTCCTGTCCGTGTGTGGCAGGTTCTCCAGGGGCACGAGGGCGGCGGGCAGCGCGAACCAGACCGGACGTCGTCACGCGATCAGAGGCGCGAACCGGTCGGCGACAAGGTGGATATCGAACCCCATCCATGCAGATATCGAATCCCTCGATGGGGATACCGAAGTCAATATGACAGAATGATTTGGGCTATCACTCGGATGAACCGATTATCCAAAATTGGCCGTATTTTTTTTTTCCAAACGTTTATTTTATACAAAGCAATGTATATTTACAAAGTGTAATGCATGTTTCTTTTGTTTGTGTATTTTACAGAGCGTTGCCGTTTGTTAATGTTAAGTGTCAGATGCGTTAATAAAACAAATACATACATATACAGTTATGACAATATGATATTTATAGCATAGTGCATGTAAACACACCTTACTTGCATTGCTTCATCTCCATCTCCCCCAGCAGAATGCATGTTACACTTGTACATTTCTCTCTCTCTCTCTCTCTCTCTCTCTCTCTCTCTCTCTCTCTCTCTCTCTCTCTCTCTCTCTCTCTCTCTCTCTCTCTCTCTCACATACACACACACACGTTTTATCTAGATCTATCTCGTGCTTTCTGAAGACCGCAGTGCATTGAATGCCGTTAGCTTGGGCAATAAACTTTACATTATCATTCCCATTAAAACATAGCTTTTGTACTTTCTGGGCCACATCCCTACCGAGGTGAAGCTTCACACTGTATTGTTGTTGGCCTGATGTCAAAATACAGGGTGACGCTCTAGTGCCCTCTGAATGTCCATGACATATTTTGTTTGCACGCCATACTTTTTAGGGATCATTTCTAAAGTATGGCCTTGCCGAGACGTCGAATAAACGCCCCGGTAAATTCCCCCCCCCCCCAACTTTTATTTCATACAAAGCAATGTGTATTTACAAGTTGTAGTGTGTGTTTCTTTTGTTTGTGTATATTACAGAGCGTTGCCGTTTGTTAGTGTTAAGTGTGACATTGTGAATAAAACATATACATACATATATATAGTTATGACAATTGACATTTGTGGCATAGTGCATGTAGATACACATTCCTTGCATATGCTTCACTTTCACTTCCGCAAGCGGAATGCATGAAACACCTGTCCATCTCTCCCCCCCCCCTCTCTCTCTCTCTCTCTCTCTCTCTCTCTCTCTCTCTCTCATACACACAAACACACACGCACACACAATCTCATGCTTTCTGGAGACCGCAGTACATTTAAATGCCCCGCGCTTGGACAATAAACTTTAAACTATCATTTCCATTAAAATGTGGCTTCCTTGTAATTTCTGGGTCACTAAGCTCCCGAGGCGAAGGTCTCTGGTGTTGTTGCCTGATGACAAATTTCAGGGTGACGCTCTAGTCCATGATGTCTTTTGTTTGGGGGACAAGAATCGGGGATTTACTACTAGCAATTAGGGTCCATGGTCTGTCCCCAGGGAGATAATTGGTCCAAAATTGTGATAGTGTCTGGGTTTTATATACAATGGGAAGGACTTAAAACCTGGCCACTAAAAGCCACCTTAGCTTACTGGGTACTTAAAGGGCTCATCGAATTTGTTTATACATGGTGGTGCATATTTTTCTTTTGGAACATATCATTACCGTATAACATCATTTTAATACTTAAGATACCGACTTGGTTTAAAGACTGCTACACGCACGCACGCGCGCATGCGCGCACACACACACTCGTACACATGCGCGTGCAAATTCATGCACCACACAGACGCATACATATGTTACTGCCAACGGCACAGACACCCATCCACAATATATTTCATGTTGCACATTCAAATATAATAATGGGAAAATTAATAATAATAGTAGCAGTAATAATAATAGTATTAATAATAATAATAATAATAATAATAATAATAATAATAATAATAATAATAATAATATAATTGTAAGATTATTAATACCATCAATAAATACATTTACAGTTGTAGTATCCTTTATTTAAAACAAGTTATTTGCCTCTTCTGTAATATGTGCTGTCTTCAGCCAAATATTTTACGAGATTTGCGCTTGTGGGGCTAAGATTAGAATGTTTGCGACTTTTTGTTGATAAAGTTGTTGGACAATTTCTTTGTTGATTGTTCTGTAATTGTATAGTGCTTTGTTTCTTAATGTCCGTATAAGATTTCTGTACTCTGCCAACAGAACAAGTAGCTTTGTGTGGGTGTCTTGTGTGGAGTAAGGAATGGAATTTATTATGATTGCTTTGTAAACATCTGTTCTTTGTTTCGAATGAGTGTTTAGGATGTTTTGTAGGAGATTTCTTGTTGGCATGATTGTGTTGCATTCGTAATAGATGTGCTCTTCTGATTCTTGGACGTTCCGTCTACAAAGCTGACACTGTAGTATTTGTTTAGTTATTTTTGCTGTTCTCTCTGTTGTTGGGGTCATGCTGTAAACAAGCCTATAAGTAATTTCCCTTGCTTTTGGAGTAATCTGCTTGTTGTGAATATTAGAGAAAATTTCGGTATAATCTTTTATGAAATATCTATGTCCTCTTTTAATTCTGAGATGTACCGGAGTTGCTTGTAATTTAACTAAATGCCTGTAGATTGTATGTGTTTTCTTGTGTAGTAATTTTTCATGTCCTTTAATGGCTGAAATACATGTTTTGTAGAACGTTGGGAGAGTGCCAAAATAATGTGAGGATGTATTCCTAATAGGTTTTAAAGAAGATAGCCTAATTCCGATGTAATAGTGTGCTAAATGGTGTTTTTCTGGGTGTTGTAGGATTTCACCTACGTGTTTGATCCTAAGTGCTTGTATTTTGGTTGTTATGTCTTGGAGGGCGATACCTCCGTCTTTTTTGTCTTGCATGAGTGTAGTATGTTTGATACTGTAGATGGTGCTGCCAAACACAAAGCGTCTAATCTCTTTGTTTATGTTTGTGACAGTTTGACGTGGGGGATCTAGGACTGTGCACAGATATAGTATTTTTGGAATTATATATGTATTAACAATGGTACTTCTACCAAATATGGTAGTTGTTTTGTATTTGTATCTCTGTAACATATCTGTTATTTTCTTCTCTAGATTTTGCCAAGTGTCTTTGTGTGTCTGATTTGGTTGACATGGGAAGACTATTCCGTACACTTTTATAAGATTGTTTGATGTTAAGTCAAATGGAAAATCCGCCTTATTTTTCCATTTGCCTAAGCCCATTATAGTAGATTTTTGGACGTTTAATTTTGCCCCACTCCCTTTGCCGAAAAACGAGAACGTCTCCAAAATGATCCGTACAGATTTTTCAGTGGTCGGAAAGAAAATGGTATCGTCCGCATAAGCACGCAGCTTTTCTTCACCCTTCCCTGGTATGAACGTACCCCTGACATTGTCGTCCTGTCGTATCTTTTCTAGAAGTGGCTCTAGAGCGACAACGTACAGTAAAGGGGACAAGGGACATCCCTGTCTCACTGACCTAGTCAACCTGAAAGAATTGGTTAGGGTATGGTTTAATAGAATCCGACTTTCCGGTTTCAAATATAAAATTTTGACCCATGTCCGAAAATAATTTCCCACGTTGCAGTGTGAGAGAGTTTTGTGGAGGTATGAGTGAGATATTCTGTCGAATGCTTTTTCTTGATCTAAAGAGAGAATTGAGGACTGACAGTTTTTCAGATGTGTGTAGTTGATGATGTCCCTTATGAAGTGTGTGTGTTGCTGGATATTCCGGTGTTGTACACTACATTGCTGGTCTTCTTGAATGAGAGATGCCATTACTGGTTTCAATTTATTCGTCAAAGTCTTTGTTAAAATCTTGTAGTCTACATTTAAAAGCGAGATAGGCCTGTAACTCTTTAAAAGTGTCTTGTCAGTGTTCTCCTTCGGAATAAGAGTGATGTAAGACGTGTTGAAACTGGATGGGAGTTCATGTTTGTGGAAAGATTCAGAGAATACTGCTAGTAAAAGGGGACCTAGAAGAGGAAAGAAAAACTGATAGAATTCAGCAGTAATACCGTCAGGGCCAGGCAATTTGCCCTTCTGCATTCCATGAACCGCTTGTGTTATATCTGTTAGTGTTAATTCAGTATCTAGTGTTAGTTTCTGTTCCTCTGTGAGTTCTTTTGTGAGTTTCATAAAGTGTTCTTGCACGTGCGCCTGTGTGTTTTCCTCTGTATAAAGGTTCCTGTAATAATCTTCAAAGGCTAAGGCTATTTGTTGTGGCTCGACTTGTATATTTCCTTCCCTGTCAATTATCTGGCCTATTTGTCTGCTGCGCTGTATGTTTTGTTCTTGAAAATTATGTTCATTGAAAAAGTGCATTGTTCCGTATGAATAAATTTTCACGCCTCAGAGTGATAGTTACTTCTTCTTCTTTTCTTCTTTCGTTCGCTTGAAATATGTCTATATCTGCAATGTCGTCTCTTGCATGAATTGAACTGTTTTTTTTTTTTCAGTTCACACAGTGGTCCATAGAGTTTATCTTCCACTGTCGTCTCTCTAGGCCAGAAGGTTTGCCTAGATATGTTATATTTTGGGCAGTCTTGGAGTATGTGCTCTGCTGTCTGCGACGCCAATCCACATGTGCACATGGCTGTTTCACCAATCTTGAATTTTGTATACATGTGGTTGCGTAATCTATTGTGTCCTGTTCTGAGGCGCAGAATAATGACTTGTTCTGGTCTGTCCATAATGTGGTAGTCATCTTGAGCAGGTTTTGGTGGCTTTCTGACTGATTTGATCATTCTTTTCTTTTGGTGGTATGTAACGGGCACATCAGGCTGTTCCTCTTTGGCTCCTTCCTTAGCCAATTGATCAGCTCTGTCGTTTCCGGGTACTCCACAGTGGGATGGTATCCACTGTATGGTGACTTTATGATGACTGCTAAGTTCAGAAAGTAGTGTCCTTAGTACTGGCAATTTCCCAGAGAGGAGCGCCTCGAGTACTGATTTTGCATCTGTTAGTAGCACCACAGGTTGTGTACCATTGCTGTTATTTAGTAATTTCTCTGTTGCTATCTTGATTGCCTCAATTTCGGCATCATAGTTATGGCAGTACTTTCCTGTCGGTACTCTGGCTGTGTCCCTAGTATTATTTGGGTATTCTATGTACACTCCCGCTGCTCCATTTCGAACAGCATTTTGTGCTGACCCATCTGTGTAGACTCGGATCCAGAGATCCTGTGGGTATTCTTCATCAAGGAAGCTGAGAGTGGCTGTTCTGCGCTGCACACTGTTCTGTTCTTCCTCGTCAAATATTCCTCTCACTTTTGTCTGGATTTGTAACGATAGTCTATGCTCATCTTTCCATGGAGTTCGCTCTGGAATAGTTGTTAGGGGGATACCAACTGTGGGCAGATCAGTGGTTTCTCTGCAGAGTCGTTTGGCCTGGTGGATAAAACTACTTCTTTTCAACCGCCCCATAGCTAGGTTTTCAAATCTGTTCTTCATAGGGTGGCCTGGCAAGCTGAGGAACTTTTCTGCTTGTATTAGCGTTTTCGTATCTCTGCGCTCACTCAGTGCCTGTGTCCTCCCCATCTTCTCCATTTCCACTATAGGGGTTGATCTCATCCCTCCTGTGGTGACTCTAAGTGCTTGATTTTGCACCTTGTCCAGCTCTTGTAGTGTGGTATTTGATGCTGAACACCACGCAGTTGACCCATATTCCAGGTGTGGTCGTATGCTCTGTTGGTAAACTTTGCTAAGTATTTTCGTACTGGCTCCCCATGTGGTTCCACTTAGCTTTCTCAGGATGGCTATTTTCCTTCTGGCTTTTGCTACTGCTTTGTTGATGTGCTTTCTCCATGTCAGCTTGCCATCAAATGTTACTCCAAGGTATGTTGGTTCTTTATCTTCTCTTAGGGGTGTTCCATTTATCTGGATGATCCCTGCCTTTTGTTTTGGAGAGAGGGTAAATAGGGTGGTGCTGCACTTGTCAGTGTTTATGCTGACACACCATCTATTTGCCCATGCAGCAAATGTATCTACAGCTCTTTGTAGCAATCTGGTGGCCACTGATGCATATTCATTTGTGCTCCATAGAACCAGGTCATCGGCGTACATTGCCGCTTTAATTCCATGCGGTAGGTGAGCAACAAGATCATTGATGAAGATTAGAAAAAGTGTGGGGGACAAGACTCCGCCCTGGGGGACACCGTGACGCAGTAGTACTTTCTTGCTCTTGAGTCCGTCTATCTGTACTCGGGCTCTTCTGTTGTGCAAGTATGCTTTCACCCATTTGTACATTCTTCCATTGACTTTGCAGTTTCTCAGTTTCTTCATCAGACCTTCTTTCCAGACTTTGTCAAAGGCTTTCTTCAGATCTATCCATGCCGCAAGCACCAGCTTCTTCTCTTGGAATGCATCCTCAATTTCTTGAGAGAGGTAGGTTGTCTGATCTTCCGTAGAGTAGCACTGCCTAAAGCCAGCCTGCTGTGGCACAAGGATGTTTTTACTTTCAATGTACCACTGCAGTCTGTGATTGATGATGCGCTCCAGTGTTTTGCAGAGACAGCTGGTGAGGCTAATTGGTCTGTAGCTAGAGGCAATGGAACCATCTTTCCCTGATTTTAGGAGGGGTATCATGATTGCTTCTCTCCAGGCTTGTGGAACACTGCCTAAGTTCCAGCTGTTATTGAAGATCTGCAACAGCTTTGTTTTGGCCTCTGTTCCTAGGTTCCTGATCATTTCATTGGAGATACCATCAGCTCCTGGTGACTTTCTCATTTTCAGTTTTGATATGGCTAGCTCCAGTTCGCTGATTGTGATGGGTGCCTCCAGAACCTCATGTACTATTTACTTCTGTCCTGTATGTTGTCGTTTCTCTCGAATCTCTTGTTGTTTCTCTGGACTAATTTTGATATTGCTATCTTGTGCGAACGAGTCCGCAAAATGGTCAGCTGCTTGCTTTCTTGTTAAGATTTTTCCATCTTTATGTAGTGCAATTTTTGAGTTTCTCCCTGTGCCCTCGTCATTAAGCTGTTTTATTAGCTTCCACAATTTCCTTGTGTCTCTTTCAAAGTTCAGAGACTCCGTTTTCTCCTGCCAGCTTTTCCGTCTAGCCTGCAGCTTGGCCCTTTGAAATTAGGTTTTTGCATGCTGGAATTTATTGTGGTGCTCTTGGCTGGGTGTGGCCTCTGCTTGCTTTCTACACACTTCAACATCATTATGCAACTGTTCCAGTTCACTACTCCAGTAGGGTTTATATTGTTTACGGGCTCCTCTTGGTACTGTTTCTCGCGCTGCCCGTAGTATGCATTTCCCAAACTCTTCAACTGCTTTATTTATGTCTTTCTCAGTGTTCAGGTTTCTAACCAGTATGCTGGTGCGATGCTTGTACATTGCCCAGTCTGCTTTCTTGTAGTTCCACCTCGAGAGGGTGCTGCTTTCACTTACAAGCTCATTTTCTACGGTTAGAAAGACTGGCCGATGGTCACTGCCACCAAGTTGTTTCCCAACAATTCGTGTAATGTTCCACTCCAGGTCTGGTGAATGAAAAGCCAGGTCAGGTGTAGTTGTAGAGTGCCATGATCTCGAGTAGAAAGTATGTGGGTCGGACGGCTTGTTAATCAACATGAATCTATTCTCATCCTGCCAGTCTTCCAGTCTCTCTCCTCTCTGGTCCATGTGATCATAGCCCCAGCTCTGCGAGTGGCTTTTGAAATCGCCACACACAATCATTTTTTCTTTTAGTGGTAGAGTGTCCAGTGCCTGTGGGCGGTCACTTGGACAGTAGTAATTGATCAGATGTAGATCTGTATTACCTGTCTTAAGTTTAAGTGTCTGATACTCAGCCCCTTCCATGTAGACTTTGATTTGGGAAGCCATGATGTTATATCTTACAAGGGTCAGTATCCCACCTTTTCGCCTGTCCTTTCGGTCAGATCGGTAACACTGGTAGCCTCTGATTTTGAAGGCTATATTTTCATTGAGGTGAGTTTCTTGCAAGCAACATATGCTTACTTTTTCTTGGTCCAAGATTTTTTCTAATTCTATTTTTTTGTTGCTGACTCCCTCCGCATTCCAGTGCATTATTTTAAGTCTTAGTTTAGTATGGCCAGTCGTCCTATTCTCATGTCCCCTGGCTCCACAGGACATCCGAGAAGGACCTCCAGTAGTTGGGGTTGGACCCTTTCGAGACATAGGGCCCGGCACTGCACCTGCCTGGGGGTCCAAAGCAGGGCAAGCACCATAACGATTAGCAGTAGTCGACATATTCCATTTTGCGTGATTGCGTGGCATCCTGATTTCTGTGGTGCGCCTCTTGGCTGGTTGCCTCCGTCTTCAGCACCTTTCTTTGCTAGAGCAGACTGTGGTCTCACTCGAGTGTAGATGTGTACGCGCGCACACACCTGTCTGCGCATGCATGTACGTGCATACACATCTAGAGCATACTGGTTATTTTCCGGCGCCAGAGACTCGCCGTCGCCCCTTCTCCTGTTAGTTTAAACAGGCCCGCCACGTGAAGGCCAGCAGTTGGACTTTTGCTGCATAGGTTATGTATTCACGAGCCATTGAGGTATTTGAGCAATGTTGGGCGCTCACCCCAACACCGCGCCTCGGCTACATACAGCAACATTTGGAACCCAGTGATAGTTACCAAAAGTATTATTCCACCGGTGTCCATATAGTGTATCCATGTTTCAACTCTAGGTCAGATTATGCTTCTTAAATACTAACGAGGCAAAAATTAACATTAATGCATTAATCCTAATAACATAATAAATGGCTATATTTCTAATATGATTAACTTAGAATATTAATCGAAAAATAAAAATATTAATTTCAAATAATATAATTAATAACCTTTTGCAATAATCTTTGAAAAATAAGAAAATAATAAACAGCTCCAGTTATATCCCTTGGCTGGAATAAATAGTCTCCCTTTCCTCCAGTAACAAATGTTAATAGGTAGAGGACACGCGGTCAACCCACCACGCGATCGTGAGAAATATGATATCCACTGGCTAGCGGTCACTGCTTAACTAAAGTGCTGATAATAAATATGACTCTAAGTAAACCTGGCAGGCTAGCCACGGTCTAGCAAGTAGAATTAAGACCTGGTAGTGACATTTGGAATGTAGAGGTTTTAAATGAACATATAACTACAGTCGCGTTATATATATATATATATATATATATATATATATATATATATATATATATATATATATATATATATATATATATATATATATATATATATATATATATATAGTGATATATTGTGTGCAAGTGTAAAACAACGGGGCTCTATTTTAGAAACCCTAGTTTACAGGAACGACATTGTAGCACTCCAGGAGACGAGACTGGGCGATCAGCTACTCCAAATTGCCGGCTTCAAATGTTTCTACAACAGACGACATCTGGGAATGGCGATTCTCGTTCGCGACAGCATGATGGCGTCAGAGCTAGACATGTCCAGTTGTGACAGTGACGATATACAAATACAGGCGTTGAGAGTTCATTCCAGTATACCATTCGTGTTGGTTAATGTTTATGCCCGCAATGCGAGTGTGGACGCCCAGAAGTGGCAATGCTTAAGTGGCATATTAGGCCACGAGAGAAATGTTATTTTCTGTGGTGACTTCAACGCTAAAGGCAGATCATGGGGAAACACTTCCTCCAATACACAGGGGGAGGAGCTTGAGACTGCACTGGAAACCATCGACCTGGTTTGTATCAACAGTGGCTGTGTCACCAGGACAGCAAGCTGTCCAGGCGATGAGGACAGTGCTATTGATCTGGCGCTAGTTTCACCTTCACTCACTACAGTGTGTAGATGGGGTGTCCTAGGACACCATGGCAGCGACCACCACCCTTGCAGCATATTGGTGGAGAAAGGCAGAACCAGGCAGCACAAGCTAAAGGTAAAGACGTTCCAGTATGACATTACAGGGCAAGATGTGGTGAGTAAAATAAGACGTGACAAGCGCAGAACGTTTCAGGGCAGGAAAAAAAGCTGGGAGCAGCCACCGTGGTGGAGTTTCGAGGTGGAGAAGGCTTGCGTGGATAAGCGTAGTGCTGTAAGGAGATGGCAAAATGCCAAGAAGAACAGAGCTGGTCATCCTAGTCCCTGCTTGCACTTAGAAAGAGAGATGCACACAAAAGCAAGCTATTTCAAAAAACTGGTCAAGGTGGTTAAAAGCGAAAAATGGGCAGAGGTGTGTCAAAGAGTAAGCACAGACAAGTCACTGAAATTGTTCTGGCGACTACATAAAAGCATGAGTGGTGTAGTCAAGAATAAGAGCATTTCTGACTTCCAAGGTGCTGACCTCATCTGGCAGAGGACTGACGAGGACAAGGGCAAAGCCCTCTTTGAACGCTACCTTGAGCAGAGCAACCAGACAGACATGGGAGGCCGAAATCTGGCCAAGGAGGTCACCTCAGACAGATGCAAGGCCCAGAACACTTCGGATGAAGACACAGTGACAGTGAAAGAAATCAAGGCTGTGCCTCGACGATCAAACAACAGTGCTCCAGGTCCTGATGGCATAAGATACGACGACATAAATAGGTGTACCGACAATGAGCTAGAGAAACTAGCAGACATGTACAACAACAGTGTAGGGAGTGCTAGCATCAAGGAGGAATGGTTACACAGCTATCTGATTGCCTTGCCGAAGCCTAACAAAAACCCAAAAAAAATTCAGGGATATCGAATTATAACCATGCAGAATACAATAGGCAAGCTGCTGGAGAAGGTAATTGCCAGGAAAATATCAAGCCAACTAGAGAGGCAAGGTGTTTTCCCACCTACCCTGGGTGGGTACCGTCCAAAAAGAGAAACCTGGACCAATGCAGCAGTCTTTGCCCATGATGTCTATGAAGGTTTCCACTCAGGCACTGAAACCGTTTCTGCAGCGATTGATCTTGAGGACGCATACAACAGAGTACCACTGGATTTTTTAATGTTTCAGCTTCTTGAACTAAACGTAAGTCCATTCCTCCTTAGTTGGATCGCTGCAGCCCTCTTCCAACGGAAAGTAGTTTTTAGATGTGGCAGTTGGACTTCGGAACCAACAACAATATATCCTGGCCTACCACAGGGATCACCATTATCTCCGGTACTGTTCAACGCCTACACAGTGAGAATCACTAGTCATCAGATCACTGGACCTGGCAGGACATTGTCATATGCCGATGATGTTTTAGTGTATCGTCAGGGTAAGGATAGAGAGGAGGTTGCTGTGGAACTACAAACCGAACTCAATCGCATAAGTACTTGGTGTGATGAAGCTGGGGCAATGGTCAACCCAACAAAGGCAACAGTGACTTGGTTCTCGTTGAATAATCATATTGTCAACACTCCAACACCAACTGTAATGCTGTATTCAGAGACGGTGGAAAGAACGCAGGCAACGAATTACCTGGGGATACGGTTTGATCGAAGCCTTGCTTATAATGTGCACATAGACCAGGTGAAAACAAAGGCCAAGCGGGGTTTGGCAGCGATGCGGGTGATGGCGGCAGCAAACTGTGAGCAACGCCATCTATGTCTTCTGTACGAGGGGCTGGTCATGTCTGTTTAGGAGTATGCAATGGCAATCCTGACTCTCAGCCATAAGCAGATAGAAAGGATGGAAAGGATACAGAATGAAGCTATGCGCATTATTCTTGGATGTACAAGAGATACAGCATGCAGGGCGATGCGCTACCTTCTTGATTTTCCAACCATTGAAGACAGAATACAAATTTGAAGAGCTCGTGCCTACCTCAGAGTTAACGTAAACACACAATATCAACTTCATAGTTAAATTAGGAAGGTGAAGGGCAGCAGGTTAAAAAGAGGACGGTCGTGGATGGGTCAAGCCGAAGACATTCTTCAACAGGTGTGTTCACTTGATGACTTAGAACCTGGCGAGGAGTGGGTGCAAGTGCCAACAGACTTCTGCACATCCTTTTCAGTTTGCATCCAACTAGATAGAAAATGTAGACAAGAAAATCCGGCTGCTGTTGAGGCTGAAGTACAAGCGTTGATTTTCGAGAATTCGCTAGACGGTGACGCGGTCATCTACACAAATGGGTCGGTCGTCCGACATGTGAGAAGCTCATGGGCCTTTACAGCTCGGGCCAGAGGGAGAATTGTGAAGGAGGACTCTGGTGCTTTCACTGAAACCACAAGTAGCCTGACCATGGAAGTCATGGCAGTAAGTAAAGCAATAACATGGCTCGAGACACAGACATTCACTAGGGCTTGTTTCCTTAGCGACTCAATGAACATGATCAAGAGGATAGAGGAGGGGTGGATCCGAAGAGAATGGTTGCTGCCTCTGGAGCGGTCTCGGCTGGCAAAGATTAGTTTCATCTTCGTGCCAGGGCATGCGGAAGTACAAGGAAATGAGCGGGCTGACAAGCTCGCAGGTGAGGCTACTGTGGAGGGCGGACGCGGCATGGACCAGGCTGACATTCTGAATGCTCTACGAGAAGTAAGACTTTTGCGAGAACCAAGTGATGACTGTGAATCTACAACAATGGCCAGACTGCGAGAGCAGCAAATTAAAAGAGGGGTGGCCAAACAAGAACACTACGCAGGGAGCCAAAAAAGATTGAACTGGCGTCGTTAGCCGCTACTCGTTGCGGGATTTGCTGAGGAGGGGATCCGAGCACTTATGGACTGAATGGTTCGATGCGCAATGAGGATGATCTGTCGACTAACTAACTAACTATATATAGTGAATATGTGTGCGTGTGTGTGCGCGTGCATGTATATGTGTGTGTGTATGTGTGTGGTGTGTGTGTGCACGGTGCGTGTGTGTGCGCGGTGTGTGTGTGTGTGTGTGTGTGCGTGCGTGTGTGTGTGTGTGTGTGTGTGTGTGTCCGTGCATCAGACTGCTCGTCTTTTGCTCCCTTTTTCTTTCATCTCTTTCTTTTCTCGTTCTGATAAATTAAATGTAACTTTACAGATGTCCCGTGTGAGTATGTAATGTGGGACAGGAAATTTCAAATCTCACGCGTGCTACACCTATTCATTAACTAATGGTGCTTGTTGTAATGTAATGATAAACCATCATCAGCGGACTGGGACGTGCCGACTGACGTAGGCTCACCACAACTCTCGAGCGTCCACAATAAATTGTCTTGCCTCGCCGTGTGTGTCTGCGCACGCGTACGGGCGTGCGCGCGCGCGCGCGTGTGTGTGTGTGTGTGCATCTGTGTGCACGTGTGCATGTGTGTGTGGGTGCATGTGGGTGTGTGTGTGTGTGTGTGTGTGCGCGTACATGTGTATGTGTCTGCATGCGTGTGGGTGCGCATTCGCGATCGAGTGTGTCTGTGTGGATGTGTGTGTGAGACATGATGATTGATGTAAGGCATAGACCGGCGTCGGCGATCATGTCTCTTCACAGCGCCGGGTCTTCTAAAGCAACACTACTGCCACTGCCATGTCACAGTCCACCATCATGTCTCCTAAACTCCCCCCCCCCCCACTCTTTACAGCTGACCCACTACTTCTCCAATGCCTACCAAGACCGAAGAAAGCCGTCTCTTTGTCTTATCATCATGTGCCCGGGCGGTAAGCGTGGGCGGTCCTGTCATCCCCACTACAAACTTGTTCATTCTTATAGCTGATGTGTGCTGGTAATATATGATCGTTAATATTCATAGGACTCTACTGTCAACCTTTGCGCTAGTAACTTCACATAGGCACAATATATTTCTTTGATATCACCATTGCTAGTTTTTACGAGCAACCGAAACACGTGGCTAAAGCCAAACACAGATGGCGCTGCATTCGGCCACGTGTCTAAAAGTGATCGTATTAACATAGTATGCGGGGGGGGGGGGGGTGTCAGCGCACGCGTGCGTGCGTGCGTGCGTGTGTGGGTGTGTGTGCATGTGTGTGGGTGCATGTGGGTGTGGGTGCATGTGGGTGTGCGTACATGTGTGTGTGTGCATATGTGTGCGCGCGTGCATGCGCGATCGACTGTGTGTGTGTGTGTGTGTGTGTGTGTGTGTGTGTGTGTGTGTGTGTGTGTGTGACATGATGATTGATGTAATGCGTAGACCGGCGTCGGAGATCATGTCTCTTCTCAGCACCGGGTTTTCAACAGTAACACTACTGCCACCGCCATGTCTCAGTCAACCATCACGTCTCCTAACCTCTCTCTTCTCTCTCTCTCTCTCTCTCTCTCTCTCTCTCTCTCTCTCTCTCTCTCTCTCGATCTCGATCTCTCTCGCTCTCTCTTCTTTTACGCTTTCTCTTTGTCTAACGTAAAACATTGCTCGTATGAAAATAGTAACCAGGTGTGTGTGTGTGTGTGTGTGTGTGTGTGTGTGTGGCTGCGCATGCGTGCTTGCGTGTTTGTGTGTGTGCGCGCGTGTGTGTGTGTGAGTGAGATCGCCATTTTCTATTGCATGCTGGCCTATGCGTGAAGACTGGATACCGTATTTATCTCTTTTTGTGTGCTGGTAGTAATTCATAATGTCGGGGCGTGCATAGGCGTGTGAGCGGGTGTCATGGGGTTACAGTACTGTTCCGCCGCGGAACGGTTGTAGGACGGGTTTTCGTTAGTAAAAAGGTGGGCGGGTCAAGTGGTCAATATTGTATTGAGGTCGGGATGTTCTTTGGTGTTACTCGGTGGACCACCCTAACGGATGTAGACAAGAGAGAGAGAGAGAGAGAGAGAGAGAGAGAGAGAGAGAGAGAGAGAGAGAGAGAGAGAGAGAGAGAGAGAGAGAGAGATCATTTTAGCCTTCAGCTGCAATGTTGACTATGTAGTGGAATCACTCCCATACATGGTGATCATCGTGAGTTATCTTCCCTGATCATATATTAGTCTTGGAAACGGGTTTCTGGGAAGCGACGCATAGATCCGTAAGGACACACAGAGAGGTAACAAAAGTGTCGATGCGCGATTTGAGACATGGTAACGTCGCTGGACAGTTGACACGTGACATGTCATGTTACATGAATCGTCTAAGGTGGAGATGAGTTTCGGAAGAAAGATGTAAAGTTCATATAGACACATAGAGAAGTAATGAAAGTGTAGATTCCCGATTTGAGACGTGTAACATCGTTGTTTATGACAGCCGATACGTGACGTGTCATGTTACGTGAGTTGCCTAAGGTCGAGTTGGGACAGTTTGTTGTGTTCGTGTGTAATATTATACATCTGTTATCATGCACTAGCTACTTGTTGATGTATGAGCCACTAGTTGTTAGGTAAAAGACATGTCTTCCTCGACTGGTGTCGGTGATCACACTTCTCCTCTATGACTATGAGCAAGGCTTAGTCGAACAATGTGATGACTTGGTTATAGTTGCGTAAGCTACAGTCGAAACTGCCTTATGTTGTATTGAGGTCGGGATGTTCTTTGATGTTTCTCGGTGGACCACACTAACGGATATAGACAAGAGAGAGAGGGGGGAGAAGAGAGAGAGATCATTTTAGCCTTCAGCTTCAATGTTGACGATGTAGTGGAATCACTCCCATACATGGTGATCATCGTGAGTTAGTTCCCCTGCTCATATTCTGGTCTTGGTAACGGTTTTCTGGGGAACGAGGCATAGATCCGTATGGACACATAGAGAGGTAACGAAAGTGTCCATGCGCGATTTGAGACATGATAACGTCGCTGGTTAGGACAGTTGACACGTGACATTTCATGTTACATGAGTCGCCTAAGGTCGAGATTAGTTTCTGAAGAAAGATGTAAAGTCCGTATAGACACATAGAGAGGTAATGAAAGTGTAGATGCCCGATTTGAGTCGTGTAACATCGCTGTTTATGACAGCGGACACGTGACATGTCATGTTACATGCAGGGCCGGATTTAGACTTAATAAGGCCCTAAGCTATCTGAAATATGGGACCCTTTATAAGTCCAGATATTCTATGTCAGTGACAAATATGATTTTCTGATACCTAGAGGGTTAAACTGAAATACAATTAAGAAGTATATTGATAGTGAAATAATAAATCTTTAACTTAAAATCATTTTTATTCATAACAAACTTAAAAATGCAAGCTCTGGTAAAAAGAAACAAAAGTTCTTTTAAAAGGCACAATTTACAAAGGCTTATTATCTAATCTCTTGAAACATGTTATAAGAATTAAGGAATTATATTAAACTCAAATATTTTCTTTCTTGCCTTTGCCAGAGCAAAGTCACTGATGACATCAGCAAATGATAAACTGCGTAGTTTGTCGCTTTCTATGCACATGAGACTGAGGGAACATAATTTATCTTGAGTCATTGTTGTTCTAAATTCATTTTTTATCCTCTTCAGCTGAGAAAAAGATCTTTCTCCAGAGCAATTTGCAACCATCATACTAAGAAACAATCTCAAAATTGCTTCTACATTAGGGAATGCTGATTGGACACGATCGTTAAATATTACCCTATACAGATCCTGATGTGTCAGACTATCTTGTTCCGCTGAACTATGGGCTTGACTATGTCTAACATATTGATGAAAATACTTGACTTCTCCTACAAGATTCATGTCCACATCTTCAGGATATGTTTGGCATAAAGCACTAACTCCTTCATGAATATCTTCTTCTGTAGCTTCTAGTTTTGTTAAGAATGAAAACTTTTTTGCAGCATCATTGTATACTGAGGCCCTCTGTGCCAGACTTGACTCTAATGCATCCATCACAGGTATAAATGTTTTGATTCTGAACTTGTCTCTTGGCTCAAGGTTCTCTAAAGCATCATCTTCATCATCATTGATATGCCTTCTTCTATATCTTCTTTTCTTTTAATCAACATCAGGCAATTTTTTCTTTGCTTCTTCTTCAAAATGATCGAAAAGATCCCTGGAATCTTTAACAAAATCCGAAAGTGAAGCATACAATTTCCTACATACATCTAGACTAATTTGGGGGTCTTGCAGTGATTGACTAGTCTTGTGAAATTCATCTAGCAAGTAACTCCACAAACATAACAATACCATAAATTCAAACTCCTCTATTTTATTCAAAATGTTTATGGCTTGATTTCTTGTTTCGCCTTTCTCTGTAGTATCAATATGCAGCTTATGCAATGCAGAAATTATTCCATCATAACTATCAAGTATTGCACTTGTGGTCATTGAATGTGCTTCCCATCTAGTCTTTGACAAAGACTTTGGAACTTTTGAATCATCTTTGAAGAATGACAACAGTACTGCCCATCTATGTGTAGATGATGAAAAGAAATTATATATTTCTTGAACAATTCCAAAAGGGTCTACTGCCTCTAAACAACAGTCTACTGCTGCTCTACCAACAAGATTCAGGGAATAACCAGCACATGGAATATACATAGCATACTTATTAATCTTCAATATTATTTCTTGCATACCCTTGTATTTGCCAGACATATTGGCAGCATTATCATATGACTGGCCTCGACACTTACTAAAATCTATTTTGCACTCTTTTGTAAGGTAGTTGTGCACCATCTTAGCCATACTTTTCCCTGTCTGGCTACCCATCTCTAGGAAAGTTAGAAAACGTTCAATAGGGAGCCCATCATCTGGTGAAACATACCTCACAATAAGAGTGAGCTGATCAATTTGGGACCGGTCTGGAGTGGAATCTACAGATAAACTGAAGTACCCTGCAGTTCTTAAATCATCCAAGATTGAGTCTCTTACTTTATGTGCCATAATTTGGATAAATTCATCACATATTGTTTTAGAAAGATAAGATGTGACACCTGATCCTTTATTCCTAAATTTTTGTATATGGCTTGCTAGAAAAGGATCAAATTTTGCTATAAGTTCGAGTAATCCAAGGAAATTGCCATTGTGAGGAGAACCAAATGTTTCCTTATCTCCTCTGAAAGGTAAACCACGCTCTGTCATAGTAATTATGGCTGCCACAACTCGTTCAAGAACATTTTTCCAGTACTGCCGTTTATTATTTATCTGTTCTGCTAGCTGGCAGTCAATTGTTGAGCCACGTTTTCTTGTAAGATATGTTACCGAAGCTGTTCTGTAGTCTACAGAGTTTTCATGACTTTGAACTAAATAGGTGTTGCGCCAATCACAAAATTCATCGGATCATAATGGTGTAGAAGAATTTGAAAAGAGTTTACACACGAAACAGTATACACGACCAGTTGCTGGCGAATATACTAACCATTCTCTGTAATATTTTTCACCATTAGCCCGTTTGGGATAGAACAAGCTTTTCAAGCAATATCTGTCTTGGTTTGCAAAAAGCTTCTTTGATTTTTCAAATGAACCATTTGAGTGCTGACATTCTGACGGACCTTTTTCTACCCAGTATAAAATCTCATCTTTACTTAAATCACCCCATACCCCAACACCATTCTGCTTGTTTTTTATGCTGAATCTTCTGTGCTTGTACTACTCTCTGGTTTATTAATCTTAATATTTGTTGCTTCATTCGTTGAAGTAGATTCTATACAACTAGATGTACCAGGTTCTGTATCAGGAATAGGGTGAATATCCTGTGACTGACTCACTGTGGTAGAGGCTTTTGGTTCATCAGGCCCCTTATCTATCTTTGTTAAGAAACTATCTAATTTTGTTATCTTGCTAAGCTCTTCTTCAGCTCTCTGCTTCTTTTTCCTCTTTTGAGCTCCACTTGTATAACTTCTGGTTGACATCTTGCAAACTGTGGGCAGACAAATCAACAATGGTTCCGCCACGTCACATGAATAAAAATTATTAAATCAACAACACAAATTATCTGTAGATATTATTTGATATTTTGTATATTATGATTCTACATCTCCAGTGTTTCAATAAACACAGACACTAGTGTGATATTTATGCTGGAATGCCGCCATTGTGAATTTTTCCGATTGTAAAGATGTAACCAGGTGGTCTCACAAAATATTTTTTTCCACACCTCTGCATAACGAATCTTGCTAGAACCTCTATAGTTGTGTGCAAAAATGGACACAGCATTCATAAATGCACAATAAAGTATAATTCTCTTGATAAGACATTTATCAATACAAATAAAACTGTGAACCAGTCAATTAAATTTCAGCAATGGACGATGGACAAGTTTGAAAACTGACTTGACTTTCATAAATTTTAAGTCATGTAGCAAGATGAACAATAAATATAATAAATATAAAGCAACAAAATAAATATGTAATAGAATTTAAGCGAATATTGATATTTTGTTTAACTTGATGATTGTAAATCTTCTTGTTTATTAAAAAAAAAAAAAAAGCAAACACCAATCCAATATGCCGCGATTCCGACATTATGAATTTAAAAAGAGTACACACCACTACCGTGCTCACAAAAAAATTTTATTCTATGTCTTCTGCATAACGATTATTGTTGAAACTCAACATTTATATGTAAAATTGGATGCGCAGTGCGCAGTTCAAAATGCAGGTTAAATTAGCTTACCTTTGACAATAAACAAGCCAAACTATAAACTTCCTTACCTTTGTCAAACAGTGGAAAATATACTTCAAACAATTCACTTGCAATAGCTTTCAAGCATGCAGGACTGAAGAATAACCTTTTGACCCCTCGTTAAAGTTGTCATTTGCGATTTTCATAAAAACAGTTTCGTATTTATCCAATAGGAAACACGACAGGGTTATTTTCGTATACTGCACTTCGTCCTCCGTTAGCAACGAAATCGCTAATAATACTGCAGTATATTTAAGTATACATATATGACAATTGCTCACTCGGACAATATTTTTTGGGTCCCCCACTTTTTTTGGGGCCCTAAGCTATAGCTTGTTTAGCTTATACGTAAATCCTGTACTGGTTACATGAGTCGCCTAAGGTCGAGTTGGGACAGTTTGTTGTGTTCGTGTGTAATATTATACATCTGTTATCATGCACTAGCCATTCGTTGATGAATGAGCCACTAGTTTTTAAGTCAAAGACATGTCTTCTCGACTGGTGTCGGTGATCACACCTCTCCTCTATGATTATGAGCAAGGCTTAGTGGGACAAAGTGATGACTTTGTTATAGTTGTATATGTCGCTTTAGAAACCTGATTAGGTTGTATTGGTGTGAGGTTGTCCACTAGAGCTACCCTGTGACACTAGTACTACACGGACATAGAAAAAGAGAGAGAATACAGACCATTTTAGACTTCGGCTGTGATGTTTACGATTTAGTGGAATCTACCTGATGATCCTCGCTAATTAGGTCCCGTGATTCGATACCCGACATGACACCATTTTCTGTACTATCCCTCTTAACCCCGTGTCTCGGATGTACCCTCGCACATATGACCGGAAGCAACGCCATATTCGCCTAGGTTTAGCCATGTGTTTAGATTGCATCCTTTAGACATGTGACCGGCTGCATCGCCATCTTTGACCGGTTGAGTCATTACCCATGGTTTTCAGCCACTGTGACCTCTTCGGTATTATCTTGGCCGCCTCGGTTCCACTACATACACACACCATTCAGCCACGCCGACACTTGACCCGCCCACACTTTTACTAACAAAAACCCGTCTTACACCCATTCGGTGGAGCAGTATTGTAACCCCATATCACCCGCTCACACGCCTATGCACGTCACGACATTACGAATTACTACCAGCACACAAAAACAGACAAATACTATATCCAGTCTTCACGCATAGACTAGTATGCAATAGAAAATGGTGATTTCACTCACACACACACACACAAACGGACGCACACACACGGAAGCACGCGTGCGCAACTAAACACACACACACACACACACACACACACTGTTACTATTTTCATACGAGCAATTTTTTACGTTAGACAAAGGGAAAGCGTAAAAGAAAAGAGAGCGAGAGAGATCGAGAGAGAGAAAAGGGAGGTTAGGAGACGTAATGATGGACTGTGACATGGCGGTGGAAGTAGTGTTGCTTTAGAAAAGCCGGTGCTGTGAAGAGACATGATCGCCGACGCCGGTCTACGCCTTACATCAATCATCATGTCACACACACACAGACACATTCGATCGCGCATGCATGCGCGCACACACATGCAGACACACACACACATGTACGTGCACACACACACACACTTACTATCATGCACCCACACACATGCACACACACACACACCCGCGCACACACGCACGCACGCACGAGTGCACGAGTGCGCAGACACTTACACACACACACACACCCGTTTACTATTTTAATACGATCACTATTAGACACGTGATCGAATGCAGCGACATCTGTGTTTGGCTTTAGCCACGTGTTTCGGTTGCTCGTAGAAACTAGCAATGGTGATATCAAAGAAACATATTGTGCCTATGTGCAATTACTAGCGCAAAGGTTGACAGTAGAGATCTATGAATATTAACGATCATATATTACCAGCACACATCAGCTATAAGAATGAACAAGTTTGTAGTGGGGATGACAGGACCGCCCACGCTTACTGAGCGGGCACATGATAATAAGACAAAAAGACGGCTTTCTTCGGTCTTGGTAGGCATTGGAGAAGTAGTGGGTCAGCTGTAAAGAGTGGGGGGGGGGGGGGGGGGGGGGGGGGGTTTGAGTTTAGGACACATGATGGTGGACTGTGACATGGCAGTGGCAGTAGTGTTGCTTTAGAAGACCCGGCGCTGTGAAGAGACATGATCGCCGACGCCGGTCTATGCCTTACATCAATCATCATATCTCACTCACACACACACACACACACAATGGATCGGGCATGCGCACACACACATGCAGACAAATACACATGTACGCGCGGACACACACACACACCCACATTACACCCACTCACACACACATGTACACGTGCAGACACATGCGCACACATACACGCACGCCCGCACGCATGCGCAGACACACACGGCGGAGCAAGATAATTTATTGTGGACGCTCGAGAGTTGTGGTGAGCCTACGTCAGTCGGCACGTCCCAGTCCGCTGATGATGGTTTATCATTACATTACAACAAGCACCATTAGTTAATGAATAGGTGTAGCACGCGTGAGATTTGAAATTTCCTGTCCCACATTACATACTCACACGGGACATCTGTAAAGTTACATTTAATTTATCAGAACGAGAAAAGAAAGAGATGAAAGAAGAAGGGAGCAAAAGACGAGCAGTCTGATGCACGGACATACACACACAAGCACCGCGCACACACACGCACCGTGCACACACACGCACCGCACACACACACATACACGCATACACACACATATACATGCACGCGCACACACACGCACACATATTCACTATATGTGTGTGTGTGTGTGTGTGTGTGTGTGTGTGTGTGTGTGTGTGTGTGTGTGTGTGCATATATAACTCGGCTGTAGTTATATGTTCATTTAAAACCTCTACATTCCAAATTTCACTACCCGGCCTTTATTCTACTTGCCAGACCGCGGATAGCCTGCCAAGTTTAATTAGCGTCACATTTATTATCAGCACGTTGGTTAAGCAGTGACCGCTAGCCAGTGGATATCATATTTCCCACGAGCGCGTGGTGGGTTGACCGCGTGTCCTCTACCCTATGTAAGTAACATTTGTTACTGAAGAAAAGGGACCAAGGGATATAACTGGCGCTGTTTATTATTTTCTTATTTTTCAAAGATATGTTAATACGTTTATCATATTCCCATTTTTGTCTTTTAAACCATATGTGTTGTGTTGGTGCCCTCGATTCATTGACTTCAGTTCTTTACACACTTTCTGGATTCGTTTTTCTGGCGATTAGTTTTTAAATCTTTAATTATATTGCTCATATATTCTCGCTTCTGCTGCCGAACTATTTTTGTAGCTTCTTTACATTCAGTTCTATTTTGCTCTTCATTTTGGATGTTGTTGATGTCATTTAACCACAACTGTCTGGCATTCTTTTTCCTAATGACTGCTTCTTCACATTTTTGATTGAACCACCTGTTCTTTCTATGCATGGTTAACACACCGAGACATTCTTCTGCTGTATTTTGAATTGTATACTTGATGTTCAACCAAGTTTGGTCAACGCTTTCCTCCGACGGGTTTTATAGAATTTCAAGTTTACATTTTATTTCATCTGCAAATTTCTCTTTGACTGTACTTTCTTGTTGGTTTTTCTCTGTTATATGTTGAGTGTAACCTTTGTAGTTTAGCATAGAAAGCTCTCTTAAGTTTTTTTTAAAAATTTTGCTCCAACAAGGATGTAGTCACTGTGGCACTCAGATCCTCTATAACTTCTAACTTGTTGTATGTTTGATGCATTTTTGTTGTTAATTAAAATGTGATCTATTTGATTATAGGTTCTCTTGTCACATGATTTCCAAGTTTGTTTATATATATCCTTTCTTTGCAGTCTGGTATTGCTGATCTGCAGCCCTTTGGCTTCTGCCAGGTTGATGACTCTCCATCCATTGTCATTTGAAGTTGTATATAGGCGTTCCATACCGGCAATTTCTTTTTGAGTTTGCTCTCTACCTATTTTTGCATTGAAGTCTCCCAGCACAATCAGGATGTCCTGTTTGGGGATTTCTTCTATGACATCTTCCAGGTCATTATAAAAGTCTTCTTTAATATAATCTTCTTTCTCTTCAGTAGATGCATGTACATTAACCATCGTTATATTTTTCCATTTACCTTTTATTCGTAATTTGCTAATCCTGTCATTAACAGCTTTAAAGTTTAGAATGTTCCCCCACAACTCTTTTTGATGACAAATTCATGTTTATTTTGGGTGTTTCCTCCATATATTACAATCATTCCATTTTGTTCTAGAGTACCCTCTCCTGGCCACCTTATTTCTTGAATTGCTGTTATATCCATTTGATAATCACCAAGCTCCCAGGTTAGTTCTTCGGCCGCTCCAGCTCGAAATAATGTCCGTACATTCCATGTTCCAAATCTCAAAAGTCCTTTAACGTTCGAAGGTCGTTGTCCAAATAAGTCAGTCCGAATTCGAGGCTTATTTATCTGTTTCGTAACAAAATAGTTTTTTACACAGGTGGGGATGTTAACCCCACGCTTCAACCCCCAACCTGGAAGACCAGGGTGTTTCTCTTTGTCTGTTTTCTACCCTTTGACCTGTCCGGCTGGGAGGCCCTGCTGGTAGCTACGCTACCGCCGGCATAGCTCTCAGGGTCATTGAGAAACTCAAGTTCCCCCACCACGACAAGGTGGAAACACGTTGAGGAAATGTGTAACAAATGGAAGGAATACTTTGTTGAATTACTAAATTGTGAAGCTCCAAATAACAATTTCCCACAGGAAGCGGTTCTAACGTGTGAACCACAAATTAAATAACCTACTTTTGAAGAAATCCTGTATGTAATAACACGACTTCCCGGGAAGGTTAACCCGGTCAACAAATGCCCGCAGAAGTCTTATGTGTCGGCTTAACGGCGCAAGAACGCAGCTCTGCTGTAAACAGGCACAACGCAGTCACATCTGAAGAAAAAAAAATCGGGATGAACGCAGAAGAAGAATAACACGACTTATAAACAATAAAGCAACTGAGGCTGATGGAATTGTTACTGAATTTATACAGGCAAGCGGCCGTGCATTACATCTAAAGCTATTGATTGATTGATTGATTGATTGATTGATTGATTGATTGATTGATTGATTGATTGATTGATTTAGGAACCGACATCACAGCATTCGGGGCATTCCCATAAGCGCTCCGTCTCAATCCTCAGAAGCTGTCGTAGTAATCCTTTATTACTTTAGTGTCGTCCCTGAATTGAGGGGAATCAACACACACATTTTTATTACCCCAATATTATTGTCCTAGAGAAACCACCAGAATCCGTCCACAAAATTCCTTCAGTCTGCAGACACCTCTTTCTTACTCTCACTCACCCCTAGATCATGCACACAACATACTCAACAACTCTAGCTTCAACAAATAAATACAAAATAATTTATTAAAGCAAAGAGTATGTGTGTGAGAAGTGTGTGTGTGTAATGTGTAGAATGTATGTCGAATTCTAGTGTGTCTGTAGATTCAGAGCAGCAGATCAGGAGCCAAGTCAGATGATCATCATAGCAAGGGTACGCCACAGCATGATAGCTTAGTACGTGAACACCTCACCCATTGATGCGTCTCTTCTTCCAGACGTTGACTTTCTCCGGGATCCACTGGGTCGACTAGATGCATGATCCTCCGAAAATAGTTATTGTATAACCTTAATCATGGATCTGTCACTCACTGTAAAGACTAAGGTCCCTATAACTCAGATAAGTACGGATCTATGTACCGTGAAAACTAGGTTTCAATGTCACAGGTCTCACATTTGTTCTAATCCATTTTTATAGATTGTCACACACAAACGGTTCTAAAGTACTTCTTCACTGTACTAAATTATTCCACGAGAACACCATGTTCAATGTTATTTTTTATTCACTAGTGTTCAGTGGTATGTGGTGAAGAAACGAGTATAACCCAACCTGGGTGAATCCCTATTGTAAATGAATCGTTTATAATGTTTTGCTCAACTGAGCCAGTTTCGTATGGACCCTCTGGATCCTAGGCCTAGCATAAACAGTGTTGACTGTACTTTCTTCTGGGTATTTATTCATCTTATAAAATAAAGTGAATGTTCATTTGATGTTCTTCTTAATGAGAGTTGACCTCCATCAAACCCAGTGTAGAGCTTCCTCATAGACGTAGGGAAACCTGTCAGAGAAAGAGACCACATCTGGTGAAGGCCGCCTGATACTTATCCCTACTAGCTGAATGTAGGCCTACTGCCTTGCTCAGAGATTTATCAGTGAACTAAACTCTGTCATGGATCAGAGTGGCTCATCACCTCAATCTGAATCAGGTTAAGACAAGGAAAGACCAATAGACATAGTGCAGAACCCCAGTAGGCACCCCACTGGAAGATCCCACTTTTGGACATTTCCCCCATCTCCCAACCCACTACACTATTCTCACCAGCAGAGCTAATTCTTACGTCACTCTATCTAGTTTTAACAAGGCTACTGCTTATATTAATTAGGCCTAAATATACTATCTATAATACCTTATGCAACACCGCATCACTCCTGGATGGCATCTACAACTTGCCATAAAGACATATGTTATTTAATGTTAATTAAATCGAACACATTAGATGCTCTCCGAATTTCCTAACAGCGGTACAGAAACACGTCAGCTCAAGTCAACGTTCTTGTCTACACTACTGTACACAAGTCTTGTTTTTGTCAAAGAGCCGGGAGTGTCCCGGTGAAGTTCTTTGAAGTCAATACATCAGATGTTCCAGGGGCAGATTATCCATTTCAGAATAAGTTCTCTCCCCTTTGTTTAATCAATGCAACAAGAGTAGTTTCCCCTTTTCTCTCAACAACAGCCCCCATCTCTCTTTGATCCCACTGGTCGGCAAAATAACCTTGACATATTTTCTGTCTACCCAAGAATTCTCAAGAACTGCGGTACTGTTTCATCTCCCGACCACTCGTAGTAAACAACTGCAGCTGTGAATCAGACTGTCTGTATTATCTGTATCATCTGATTGTTAATCTGCAGTGATTTCACGACATAAGCCCCCTCTTAAGAGAGTAGGCCATCTCACTCTTGTCCTCTACAAGTTCAATCCAGATGATTCATTCCTCTTCTTCAGGAGCTGGGTGTCTTGACAAGAAGTCCGCTCCAACATTTTCCTTCCCGGGCAATACCCATATGCCCACTGTGAAATTGTAGGGTTGAAGTAACAACGACCACCGCATCAAACGGGCGTTGAGCTTCTGAGAGATAGCCAGAAACATCAGGGGCTGATGATCCGATTGGACCCGAAACTGAACTCCATACAAATAGGGCTGGAATTTTTGCACGGCCCATACGAGAGACAAACATTCTCTCTCGATGGTCGAATAATTCCTCTCAGCCTGGAGAAGTTTCTTGCTTGCGAATGCCACAGGTTTCAAAACCGAAGCATCGTCTTTTTCTTCCTGTAACAAAGCTGCCCCAATCCCAATCCCACTCGCATCCGTTCACAACACAAATGGTTTGGAAAGGTCAGGGAGCTGTAACACAGGTTTGCTGACCAAGGCCTCCTTCAACTTGCTATAGGCAGTCTCGCATTCTGGTGTCCAAACGATTTGGTCCGGGAATCCCTTTTTCAAGGTTTCCGTCAATGGAGCTCCCAGTTTAGTAAAATGTGGGATAAATTTTTGGTAAAACCTACATAACGAGAGAAAGGATCTCACATCCTTCTTCGATTTGCGCCTTGGTGCATTTCTGATTTTTACTAGGTTCTTCTGCTCTGGGACAATTTGTCCTGGAGTAATGGTGTGACCCAGAAATTTCAGAGTCTGGTAACCAATCATGCACTTGGTTGGCGAGCGGTAGCCCTGCTTCCTTGAGTCTATTAAAAACTCTCTCCAAGGGTTGCAAATGGTCATCCAAGCTGTCACTGGAAATCAGAATATCATCCATGAATGATACAATGGACGGATCCTGTAAGGGATCTAGTAAAGTCCTCATCATGCGCGTAAACACACTAGGTGCGTTGCTGAGTCCAAAGGGCATGACCTTGAAATCGTAATGTCCACTGGGTGTACTGAAGGCCAGAAGTGGTCGAATCTCCGGTTTGACAGGTATCTGATAGTACCCCCGACTCAGATCCACCTTTGAAAAGTACCGAGCCTTATGGAACCTAGCGAATAACTGAGTTGGATTCGGCAAAGGTTCCACCTGAAATTGTGTATGACTGTTCAGCAGTCGATAGTCTATACACAACTGGTGTTCTCCACTTGGTTTGCGTAACAAATCTACCCCCGCATTGTATGGGGATGTGGATGGCGCAATCACGTCATCCTCCAACAGTTTTTGTATTTCCTTCTCCAGGGCCTTTTCTTTAGAGAATGGCACTGGGTAAAACTTTTGGCGAACAGGTTCTTGAGTGGTCAAAGTCATCTCGAACTCCACCAACCTCGTTCGTCCTGATTTATCAGTCAGTATCTCCTTATGAGACTCGAGAACCTGGGTTATCTTTTCCCTCTCCTGGGAAGTCAGATCAGGGTTCACTTGCACATCCCTACAGGATTCCTGGTGTACCATGGGATATTCCCTACCCTTGTTGGTTCCCACTTCAGTCTCCACTGCAACTGCCATTGCCATGAGGTGAGCTGCTTTGTCTCCGGGTCTCTCTTCGTATTTCCGCAAGAGATTGATATGGAAAATCTTCGACTTTCCCCGGATCCGGATCTGATAGTTGGTTCTGGATATCACCCTTTCCATGGGAAATGGTCCTTGCCAACCTATCTCCAGTTTGTTGTTTCCCGTTGGGAGTAGCAACAAAACTTTGTCTCCCACCTCTAGAGATCTGTCTTTAGACCTACGGTTGTAGTAAGCCGCATGTCTTTTTCTGGCCTTTTTCAAGTTCTGATTTGCCAGAGTCCATCCCTTGTGAAGTTTTTCTTTCAGTTCCTCCACATATTTATAAGAAGAGATCACTTCTTCTGACGTCCCCTCTTCAGTCCAACTCCTCAACATGGCTTCCAACGGTCCTTTGATTGGACGACCAAACAGCAACGTAGCGGGTGGTAGTCCTGTTGTGCCATGAGGAACTTCCCGATAGGCAAAAGGTGCTGATGGGATCTATTCATCCAACCTATCAGGTTTTTCCTGGGCCAGTTTCCGGAGCATTGTCATCAACGTGCCGTTAAAACGCTCTACTTGTCCATTCGCTTGAGGGTGGTAATGGCTGGTATCTATGTGGTTAGAGTGGAACACCCTAAATACCTCCTCCGTGAGTTTTCCACAAAACTGGGACACATTGTCCGTCAGAATTTGATCCGGGAAGCCTAATCTGGTAAAGGCCTCCATCAGTGCGTCCGCCACTCGTTTCGAGTCAATCGTGGTCAACGGTATGGCTTCACCCCACATTGTACAGCAATCCACCATTGTGAGAATATACATGTTCCTCTTCCTAGTCCTAGGAAGTGGACCCACGATATCGATGGCTACCCTCTCGAAAGGAGAGTTCATGATGGGCTTCTCACCCAAGACCACCGGTGCTGTCCAGTGTTTCGGTGCCACCCTCTGGCACTCCGGGAATGTCTTCACATACCGACGCACATCACCTGTTAATCCCGGCTAATAGTAGTGGCAGGAAATCCGCTGCATGGTGGCGGCAATACCCATATGCCCACTAAATGAGATGGACTACCAACTGACCATGTAGGTTGTCTCCCCTTCCGGCTCTCCGGTAGAGTATCCTATTCTTCATATAGTACTGCCCCCGTTTAGGTGGATCAGCACTTTTCTGCAGCTTTTTGTAGCAAGGACGTAGAGTAGCATCTTCACTCTGGGCAGTTCGCAACTCCCCTGTCAGTGGGTTAGTCACATTTGCTTCTGCCTCATCCGTTCTCGTCTGAGAGCGAGTCTGTATTGCTCCCATATGGATTGGCTCCCTGGGCATTCCCAGAAAAACATACCGGCAACCGAGGATGACGTGGAAAATGGGATCGGTCAATACATCAGCCTTTATTGTGCCGGTGACATATCTTGACCGAATCTCAACTCTAGCAATGGGCAATTTCATGGCAACAGCACTCTTCTGTGCAGGCTGTATCTCCATGGTCTCACCTGTGAATTGTTCTGGGTGTACCCGATCCACAGAGATCACGGCCTCCCCGTCCAGTCCTGTGTCGTACAAACACTACACTTTACGACCGTTAACCTCTACCAATTCCACTACAGGTGGTTTTTCCTGGTCTGGAGTCTCTTCCTCTTCCTCCTCGACCTGTTCGGTACACGACGAAATGAGAGTCTCCTGACTTTCCCCTGCAGTCAATAGCATTGTGCGTGTTTGACTTGCAGTTTTTGCACCATTTCCCTATCCTAGATTTTCTAGTGCCGGACTTGAGTGAGCTCTCCTGGTGGCGAGCTTCCTTGTTGACTTTGGCATTTTCTGTAACAAACCCCTTGGAAGTCACTTGACATGCTGCGAAGTGAGGGCTCTTAGCCTTTGATTTGCAGTCCCTCGTATTGTGAGAGGGTAACTTACAAATTAAACACCACTTCTCCGACCACTGTCGTTTTGGTGTAGAGCTCGAAGTGCTCTTGCTTCCCTCCTTCGTCTTCTCTGAACTATCCTCTGAAGGTTTTACATAAGATTCCCCCTTTTTGGTTCCTGAGTTTTTGGCTTTCTTCTTGTCATGTTTCTCCTGACTTTTGGTGTTGGTGGAAAGGCTTTCCGCTGCCTCTCCATGTACCTCGACGAACCGTTCTGCTAATTTTGTCACGAGGTCAATACGTTCCGCCCCTTTTTCTCCCAGGAATGTCCTGAGAGGTTTCGACATTTGCTTTCGCATCTGGTCAACTACCATGAGCTCTTCCAGACTCTCATAGTCATGCCCGAACCCAGCCAAATCCATCCACTTGTGGAGATAGGCTTTCAGACGCAGACTATAGGCGGCAAACAACTCTCCCGGTTCTCGTTTCGCTGCTCGAAATTTTTTCCGGTAGGTGTGTGACGTAACCTCAAATCGTTTCAGCAGAGCCGTTTTCAACTCGTCATAATTGTTCTCATGTCCTGGTGGCAGGCGAGAATAAACCTCGTAACCGGTCCCGCGTAATCTCTGAGATAGCTTAAGATTCCATTTGTCACGCTCCAGACCCATCACTACCGACATAGCCTCGAAGCGTTGAAGGTACTGGTCAATCTTCTCCTGGTCCTCCTCGTAGATCGCTAGAGGGAACTTCATAGCATGGTAGCTATGTCCACCCACTGGTGTTGAGCCAGGGAGAGAGGAGCCTCCCACTGCTCCCTCAGTTTCCCCACTAGATTGCCTCTTAAGCTCGAGTTCCCGCATCCGGTACTCGTGCTCCCTTTTCTGAGCTTCTTGCTCGGCTTCCCGTTTCCTAGCAGCTTCCTCAACTTCAAGTTTCTTAGCTGCCCGCTCAGCTTCAATTTCTAGCCTTCTCATGGCTTGCTCTGCTTCCAATTTCTTAGCAACTTGTTCTACTTCCAATTGCCTAGCAGCTTGTTCTGCTTCCAATTTCTTAGCTGCTTGTTCTAACTCCATCCTTCTCAATTCCAACTCGGCCTTTCGATCTTCCCTTTCTGCTTGACGAAACTCTCTCTCCACCTCCTGTACGTAGTCTGTTAGTGCAGAAACCGACAAACCCATTTCTTCCCCCTTTGCCCTTAGTTCTGCCGTAGTTAGTTTAGGAGTGGCCATTTTTCAGAGAGGTAAGTCAGCAGATAGAGTGTAGATTATCTCCAAGAGAAATATATCGGTAATGAACAATTACAGTTAATCTATATAATTAAGACCACAACACAATCACCCAGTGACAAGAGCAGAATCAGAACCACAGACTTATGCAGACGTGTGAAGTGTGAACAGGTAAGATATGTGTCTTAACTCCTATCCACATTCACTCTAGCTGGATTCTCTCTCTAACAATATCTCCGTCCTTTAACTAAAAATCCCGTGTCTAAAGACCCCGTTGTCAGGAGATCCCGCTGTCAACAGATCCCGTCTACAAAAGATCCCGCTGTCAAAAGATCACGTTTACGCGAGATCCCGCTGTCCAAAGATCCAAGACGAGCCCCCAATAAATGTCGTAGTAATCCTTTATTACTTTAGTGTCGTCCCTGGAGTGAGGGGAATCAACACCCACATTTTTATTACCCCAATATTATTGTCCTAGAGAAACCACCAGAATCCGTCCACAAAACTCCTTCAGTCTGCAGACACCTCTTTCTTACTCTCACTCACCCCTAGATCATGCCCCCTCTCACTCTTCCCCAACACAACATACTCAACAACTCTAGCTTCAACAAATAAATACAAAATAATTTATTAAAGCAAAGAGTATGTGTGTGAGAAGTGTGTGTGTGTGTAATGTGTAGAATGTATGTCGAATTCTAGTGTGTCTGTAGATTCAGAGCAGCAGATCTAGAGCCAAGTCATATGATCATCATAGCAAGGGTACGCCACAGCATGATAGCTTAGTACGTGAACACCTCACCCATTGATGCGTCTCTTCTTCCAGACGTTGACTTTCTCCGGGATCCTTTGGGTCGACTAGATGCATGATCCTCCGAAAATAGTTATTGTATAACCTTAATCATGGATCTGTCACTCACTGTAAAGACTAAGGTCCCTATAACTCAGATAAGTACGAATCTCTGTACCGTGAAAACTAGGTTTCAATGTCACAGGTCTCACATTTGTTCTAATCCATTTTCATAGATTGTCGCACACAAACGGTTCTAAAGTACTTCTTCACTGTACTAAATTATTCCACGAGAACGCCATGTTCAATGTTATTTTCTATTCACTAGTGTTCAGTGGTATGTGGTGAAGAAACGAGTATCACCCAACCTGGGTGAATCCCTATTGTAAATGAATCGTTTATAATGTTTTGCTCAACTGAGCCAGTTTCGTATGGACCCTCTGGATCCTAGGCCTAGCATAAACAGTGTTGACTGTACTTTCTTCTGGGTATTTATTCATCTTATAAAATAAAGTGAATGTTCATTTGATGTTCTTCTTAATGAGAGTTGACCTCCATCAAACCCAGTGTAGAGCTTCCTCATAGACGTAGGGAAACCTGTCAGAGAAAGAGACTACATCTGGTGAAGGCCGCCTGATACTTATCCCTACTAGCTGAATGTAGGCCTACTGCCTTGCTCAGAGATTTATCAGTGAACTAAACTCTGTCATGGATCAGAGTGGCTCATCACCTCAATCTGAATCAGGTTAAGACAAGGAAAGATCAATAGACATAGTGCAGAACCCCAGTAGGCACCCCACTGGAAGATCCCACTTATGTACATTTCCCCCATCTCCCAACCCACTACACTATTCTCACCAGCAGAGCTAATTCTTACGTCACTCTAGCTAGTTTTAACAAGGCTACTGCTTATATTAATTAGGCCTAAATATACTATCTATAATACCCTATGCAACACCGCATCACTCCTGGATGGCATCTACAACTTGCCATAAAGACATATGTTATTTAATGTTAATTAAATCGAACACATTAGATGCTCTCCGAATTTCCTAACAGCGGTACAGAAACACGTCAGCTCAAGTCAACGTTCTTGTCTACACTACTGTACACAAGTCTTGTTTTTGTCAAGGAGCCGGGGGTGTCCCGGTGAAGTTCTTTGAAGTCAATACATCAGATGTTCCAGGGGCAGATTATCCATTTCAGAATAAGTTCTCTCCCCTTTGTTTAATCAATGCAACAAGAGTAGATTCCCCTTTTCTCTCAACAACAGCCCCCGTCTCTCTTTGATCCCGCTGGTCGGCAAAATAACCTTGACATATTTTCTGTCTACCCAAGAATTCTCAAGGACGGCGGTGCTGTTTCATCTCCCGACCACTCGTAGTAAACAACTGCAGCTGTGAATCAGACTGTCTGTATTATCTGTATCATCTGATTGTTAATCTGCAGTGATTTCACCACAGAAGCCAGCGAAGAGTTCCAACCCAAATAGTAGCAGCAACAATCTGATTATATGTGCGTCTCGCCTTTCCTCTAAGCGTCGAGCATCGGCCAGATCCCCTAGTTACTCCTCGTTGTCGCATTCTTGCCAGGCCATGGTGATCCATTTGCTCCTCCGAGGTGTACACGTGCCACGTCTGCCTTAAATTGGCAGAGGTAGTGGAAATTATTAATTATTTCCTTGACACCACTATTAAATTAAACCCTACAGGCCTCACGACCTCCGTGTACTACAAACCTACTGATGCTCACGGTTTCCTCTTGTACAGCTCATCCCACCCCAGAAGCTGCAAAGATTCCATCCCATATTCCCAGCTACTCCGCCTTCGTCGTATCTGTCAGGACGATAATGACTTCCTCGAGAGAGCCCATGAAATGCTGGACTTTTTCCGCAGACGGTCCTACCCAGAGGACATCTTGTCCACAGCTTTCTGCCGCATAACCCAGGTCTCGCGAGAAATGTCCCTCGTCAAACATACGCGACCTCCGAACAATGAACCCAAGCTTATCCTCACCTTCCATCCACATGCCTATGCCATCAAGCATATTTTCCTGAGACACTGGTCTATCTTGGAATCCGATCCACCACTCGTGTGGTATTCTCCAATGGCCCTAGGGTAATTTCCCGCCGTAACCAGAGCCTCAGAGACCACCTTGTGCATAGTCGCCTCCCCACGGTTACTTCATCTGTGGGCACATTCCAATGCCATCGTAAGAACTGTCTGACATGCCCATGCGTTGTTCAGACACCAGAGATTGCATTTCCTCGCCTGTTCTATTGGCAGGGACAGATGATAATTCTACTAAGCCATAAAAAAGTTAGTTGCGTATCTTTTACAGGATGTCAACTCCCGCATATTTTTTGTTTGTTTGTGATTTATTGATTATTTCATACTAAGAAAGCACTTTACAACACAATCTTCCTACCAACTCTATGTTACCAATGCCAAACCTGGACAATGACAGAAAAAGAGAAAAGACACATCACAACAACGGAAATGAGATTCCTGAGAAGAAAACTCAATGTATCAAGAAGAGATAAGATCAGAAATGAAGAAATCAGGACTAAAGTGGGGGTTATAGCTGCACTAGATTTTATTAGAAGGCAGCAAGTCAAATGGTTTGGCCATGCAAGTAGGTTACCAACTAACAGTATACTACAACAAGCAATGATGTACAGACCAGAGGGTAGCAGAGGAAGATTGTGTTGTAAAGTGCTTTCTTAGTAGTTATTGATACATGTTTGTTCTTTAGTATTG